>WWET01000507.1:440213-452377 GCA_011038615.1 Limnodynastes dumerilii
CCTTATGGGGAACTTAAGGTAAGGTTCTGGACATATAAGTGTCCAGAACTCTGTATGTGAGAGGGGAGAGACAGTCACTTCCCTCTTACATTCAGTCAGACCTCCATGCACAGGGGTCTGTGTCCATTGTTATCAGGCCCCTATAATCAGTGTGTCTGTGTCCAGGAACCCCAAGTGTCAGTATACAGAAGCTTTGCAGACTGCATTGTCAGAGCGCTATTGTTCTGCTGCCCCAAATACGACCATGTCCCTGATCTGGGATATCCAGAGTCGGCTCTCAGTGTCCTGGGAACTCTGCAGTGAAATGACGTGAAATAACTGCATGCAGCTCTGCTAAATCCTATTTTACCCTCTGTAGGAAAAGGCTAAAACCCTTTGTCAGATATTGTCTGACCTTGTGCTCTGTGTTAGACAGAATGGGCCGTATTCACAGATCCGTGTGTATAAAGTACGCATATATACGCACGTACATAGCAAGGCAACACCCATGACACTACCCTTGCACAGACGGATTTTCTGTGACTTACGCCTCCATAACGCTACGTGTGTAGTAACGTGCGTATTTTCCTTCCGTACGTGCGTACATGCCCATATTAGTCCATTTAAATGCCCCCCCCCCACTTTCCCACGTACGGCATTCAACCACGCCCCTCCGCTATTTAGAAATCCAGGCATAATGGACTTCCATGCCTAAATCCAACGTACATTGCATAAAGAAAGGTTACTACGCCTGCGCAGCTCAACCGTGCCTAAAAATGCTCAAGGAAAAAGTAGCAAAATCGGATCTGTGAATACAGCCCAATGTCACTGAATGCTGAGAACACTGTGTAATGATATCATGAGAATGGTATAATCTATCACATGGACTGAGGGCAATAAATGACGCACCCTGCAGTGTCTGCACATTTTAAATGTTTTTTTTGTTTTTGTTTTTTTATTCAAACAGAAGAATTTACTGTGTTTTGCATGTTTGTGTTGCCTGATTTTTTTACCTATTCATTTAAGCAAATTATAATTGTTATATTGTTTGTTTATTTAAAACACATTTGTATGTCATTATTGCCCATTACAGGTTTTTGGCCCATATTCAGAGTACCGGACGTATAACATCTACGTCCGGTGTTTAGCGATTTTTACTACTGCGCATGCGTAGTCATTATTTAACGTAATCTACGCATCGTTTTCTTACGCAGATTGCATAAATGCGGTCTTTCAGACCGCATTTACGCAATCTACGTAAGAAAAATACGTAGATTACGTTAAAAAATGACTACGCATGCACAGTAGTAAAAATCGCTAAACCCCGGACGTTGATGTTATATGTCCGGTACTCTGAATACGGGCCTTTATTCCTTTTTTCACCAGTTATTTTTTGTCATTTTTCTATTTTTTTACATTACATTTTCTTTGGCATATAGAACAGGCAGCTGATTCAGAGCTGGGAACAACAGCATAAAGGAGAAAAAAAAAGAAAAATGCTTTTCAGCATTTCTGTGCAATAAACAAAAGCAAAGTATTTTCTCTGAAAGACTCCTAACTCAGGACCAGACTTCATACAGCACGTCATGCACCTTCTAGCCTATGCATAGCATAGAAGCCTTTCCTGTCGCTATTTTATGGACGTGTCCTAATTTATAATGCAGTGAGTGATGCTTTCACATTATCACAGATACAATATCTCAATCCTATAAATGTATGTTTTATAGAAAAGTTGTTTCTTTGTTTTTAAATGCACATTAAAATAATGTTTCACAAAATAAGCAAAAGAGCACTGAAAACAGATTTCATTTTCCAAATATAAATAGATATATTTTAACATTTGCTTAGTTTATTATTTTAATGTCTGATTAAATAATTATTGACCAGTAATAAATCTAACAGAGTAGAAAAATGAAATTGAGCATCTTGTAATAAAATAAACTAAAATAAAATAAAGCTAGATAATTACATAAAATGTTTGATTTAATTTTATTTACAATATAATGTGCACTTTTGTTTTGATAATTAACAGAGAATGCTTGCACACAGAACTAACAGCATTTCTACAATAATGGACTAAACATAGTAGTAGAGTAGTTCTATACTGTAGTTGCGTCTGCTTGTCCGGGCAAACATTGCTGGCCACACATAACACAACACAATGGACAATGGGCTGGATCCAGACTTAAGTAAGTGCTTGAAATTAGTTGAGAGGTGATGTTTCCTAACCCAAGTCTAAAGAACAGTGTGATAGTAAAGCTGGTCAGTATCTGTGTGCAGTAAGCAATTCAAAGATATATCCCTGCATGCAAAGAATACAATTAACTTGACTCCCCCTGCAATCAACATGGATTAGCCCAGGAGTAACTCATTTCAAGCACTTACTTAAGTCTGGATCTAGCCCAAAAATATCACTGGCTTCGTCCAAGTGCTTCATTAATTAGGTGGCTATGCAGTACCCAATAATCAAAGTGAACTGATAGTGACAGTCTCATCGTTGATTCAGGATAGACAATCTGATTATTGGATCTCATGGTTCTTGGACCATTTTTTCAGCATTCGATACTTATTCTACTGCTCTGAAAACATAAAAGCTGCATTTGAAGACAGATCCATAGATGAACTTAAGATTGTTTGAAACCTATTATTTGTGCAGGTCTTTTCAAATGCAGGGTACATTCTGTTTGCATCAATTTCATGATCTTTAGTATTTTGAAATTGAGTATTAAGACCTCTACCTCACCAGATCAGTCTGTCTGTCCACATTAACTCTGCCTAAATCATTTAAGGATTAACATTAGGGGATAATGCCACTTTCATACTTCCTCAAGCTTCTTGGCAGTCAGAGAGGTCCCTGTGGGAGATGGAAAACAAATGTTTGCAGCCACCATGATAATTTATTTGTTATCTCACAAGGACATATGGGGGTTATAGCAACACTCTTTGATCCAGTTTGTAAGGTGCCGACAGTTTAGAGTTTGATTATTTGAAAACAAAATGAAATTATTTTCATTTATTTGTGTTGCTTTTTTGCTTTTTGTGGTCATACCACTCTAAGATATTGTAAGTTGGCCTTAAACTACATTTGGTAAAGCAGTTATTTATCAGTAAGACAGTAGAATCGACTCTAAAAGGACAGGGAGTTTTATTGAGAAAGAAAAAAAAGACAGAGCTGGGTCCCTCCAGAGTTTAAGAGTAACAGAAAAACTATGAGAAATGTGTCCATTGGCAGAATTTAAACTGTGCAAACAAAATTATAAATGAGAGGTATCATTTATGAGTTCAGCTCTAAGGGCTAAATTTACTTACCTACTTACTTGGAAAAGTGGAGATGTTGCCCATGGCAACCAATCAGATTGTAGCTCTCACTTTCCTAATACCTGCTAGAGAATGTCAGCTAGAATCTGATTGATTGCTATGGGAAACATCTCTACTTTCCCTTTTCCTTAGTTTAGTAAATCTATCCCTCATTTACAGTTTAAAACATAAAGCTGTATTTGAATACAATAATCAATAGCTAAATTTTTTCCTGGTAGGCAAAAATAAAATTCAATTAAAAAACAATAATAATTTACACTCCTCAAATTGCAATACAATTTGTCCAGGTGCCGTCTTGCACCTGTTTTTGCTGTTGCTGTCAAATTCTGTGATCTCTCGTTACTAAATGTTTCTACAATTTCAATGAAGTGGTTTACAATTTACTTAGTGGGATCACATGCACTTAAAAACTCGTCAAAAAATGTTGGAGTCAGCCATCTTAAATGGCCTACCACAAGTAAAAATAATACTCAATACATGTGTTTCCTCTCAAGATTGCCTTTTATTTGTGGTTAGACCCTAAATGGGAGATGATATTGTCCTTCTCCGAACTTGTGGGACTCTCAAATGACACAGTGATTTTAGTCGTGCCGCAGTACTTTTTTTTTTATGTATCTTGTCCAATCCTTGGATTGCTAACCGACCCTAACGGAAGCTGATGAAGAGATGCCGGGGAAAGGTGCCGGATCAGCACTCACCATGCAAAACAAATCTAAAAAGCATAAATACAATCCGCCAAAAGGAAGAGAGAAATGGATTAGAGGTGACACGATGTCCGACGGGAGCTTCCTAAGGACAAGTGAATTGCTGTTGACAACACTTGATTGTTGTAGAGAAATAACATTTCAACATTCTAGAGAAAATGGTCCAGAACTGTTGACAAAATGTACGTCTTGCTTAAAGTACGTTGTATAACAAACTCTGTGTACTGCAGATTATAGACTGTATTGGATTTACTAATCGATGTTCTTTTAAATGTGTTACAAATGAGTTGACATCTGAGATTATCATAAATGATAAGAACAACCCAGAGTGAATATTGCATCGACAAGAATCTGCTCAGACTACGACGGTGGGGATTTCACAACATAACTCATAACCGTGTTCTGAAAATGAGCTACTTATGGAAATGCCGCTGATGAGATAATGTGACACAGCTTAAACAAGGACTCAGAGAGATGTTGAAATAATAAGCCATTCACGTCTGTCTGTGCCGAATGTGGAATTATGGGATGGATCAAATGATTGTGCAGGCATGTGTGCTAAGTCAAAGGACTATTTGTAATAATTGCAGTAATTGTAGCATAAAATAAATTCTCAAAATGAAAAATAAAAATACATTTCTTTAAAAAAAATATAATAAAAAAATGTATTGCATCTCAAATGATTGTAATATATTATTCTAGTTAAAAACAAATGATATGAAAATTACACTGGTACAAAACTTAAAAATTAAAGAACAATATTTTTCCTGTGTTTCATATATTGTTTTAACAATTTTCATATTAATATTTAATATTTGCTAGTGAATTATTAAAATTCCGTGAAACACAGTTTTACAAAAATAGTTCCAGGGGCGAGATATGCTGGATAGACAGTTCAGCGTGTTCAACCAATTATCGTGCCAATCACATGATAATTGTTTAGACAATATTGTTTTACTATGTATACTCCCACGATCCTGTTTTATCGTTTCAAAGCTCCATTGTTATAACTAGACATAGGATTATATGCATTTGCATGTTTGCATATGCAAATGCATAAAACGCTATTTTTATAGCGTTATTGCATATTTTAGTACTTTTTCATTCACAGTGCTTATTTCAGTAGTTAAATGTGTTAGGCGTGTTGTATTACGCGGGAACGGTGGCGGGCCGCAGCCAGTGACGTGCGCCTCACACGCACTCGGCAAGCGCACTGAACCCGGTCTGCTGGCTCGCACTAGGAGAAAGCGTTGGCGGGATGCGGCGCGCGTGGGGGGAAGGGAGTACGGCACTCGTTGCTTCACGCAATTCAATTGTTTGTAATTCAATTGCGCGCTGTGTTTGTTAACCTACGAAAATCTTATTTTTGTTGAAATAATGCCGCCAGTGAAAAAAAATACCCAGACTTTAATGGAATCTTGGATGAAAAATGACCCAGGCCAATTTACCACTGATGGCACTGGGATTTTCTGCAAGGTTTGTGACAAGCGAATACCTTCATCAAAAAAATACCAGATCGATCAACATGTGAGTACTGCTTCCATATATTGTGAAAATATACGTTCATTCTAATAATAAATAGTATTTTGATTGTGCATATTTTGTGCATATTTCACCCTTTTTTAGTGCATATTTGCATGCATATTTTGGCATTTTGATAGTGCATATAATCTGATTTCTAGTTATAACCTTCCTAATTTTATCGACTAATAATGCAACAATGTCAGAAGAACAGATAAAGAACTGGTAAAGAGAAAAGAAAATCATAGATCTGCCGGTTAATCGTGTTTGTGGCCTTGATCCAGATCTGAGCTTATGCCGGCTGGAGTGACGTTTCTCCGCGTGGATTATTACTTCAGAACTGAAGAGCGCACAGGCATAGAGCTACCCTGGCGTCTGGGGCTCGCTTTCTAGAGGGACATGTAGAGGGAGGGAATGGGTGGAGGGACATAGTCAACATACAGTAGAGGAGTGGCCAAGGCAAGTGCACCCGATCCTGGTCCGAACACAGACGTAACAAAGGCTGATTTTTATTAGAACTTTTGCAGTTACTGCAGGTCTAAGGCAGGGGGCGCTCATTCAAAAACGAATTCAGTGACCCTGAGCTGTATTATATAATTAAATAAAACAGATATGGAATCGCTGCCGGTGTATATTGTGGTTTTTGTTTTTGAAATTACAGTAAAAAATGTATTTTAAATAAATTATAATTTTACAGAAAAAAAATAATTTTTTCATGGCTTTAGAGCATAAACAATACAACTGATGTTTTTGTTCTATTGATAACGGTTATAGTCTGTGGCCTGGAAATTGTATTTTACAAATACAGGCAGGCGAAAGCTGATTTTCGTCTGCCTCTATTTCGAAAATACTATTGTTGTTAAATTTTTAAGAATGAATGGGTAAGCAAACCGTTCGGCATACTTATCCATTCATTCGGAAAGCACCATCGCACACTACACCAGCCACACTGCCGCACACTACACCCGCCTCACCGCCGGATACTACACCTGCCGCACCGCTTAAACCAAGCCCTCTATTTCAGCATGGAGGTACGCCATGCAGGATGCATTTGCGCTCTGATCCGGATCGGGGACCAGTGTGTCCGCATGACTCAGATGTTTATTGGGACCTTAACTCAATGTCAAGATTGTTAGAAATATTGTATCAATTTTATGTAGTGTGTTCCCAGCCATAGAAGCAAAGCAAAAGAAGCAAATGAGAATCTTGGTGAAACTGTGCATGTGCCAGAGGGGGGAGGGGCAACCTGCACTCTTGGGGGGAACCATAGGGGATGCAGCGGGTGTGACTTCTATGTGACCCCAAAACAGCCGCCAACTCTACTCTACTATAACCAGGGGCGTAACTAGACCTTTTTGAGCCTCACATTCAGGCGCCAGGCCCCGTAGCAACTGACCCCATTGCATTCCCTATAGTAACACCCTTACCTACACCCACTATAGTTATGTTACCACCCGTCTTCAATTCTTCCAATTGTTAAGGTTCAGGGTATATGTGTCCTATGAGTGTTGTATGCAGTAAGCCAGTAGTTATAGAATGTACTGAGAACACGTCTCCTGCGTCCTCTTTACACACAGGGCTGGACTTTGGTTTATCTCTTGTCAGTGAAAGTCTTTCCATATGAATGGGTGCAAGGCATGTCCTATGACATCACCCTGCTCTCTGCTATTACCGCTAGGATCTCTTCAGCTGTTCATTCACCTATAGTGTGTCTCAGCACGTTTCCCTGCCAGCGAGCCGCAGAGATTAAAGGTCCAACAAAGAGTTTATCACAAGTCCATCGCTGATTACTTCTACTCAGTGACCCGGGATAACTGAGGGTTCCATTATGAATGAGACAGAGAGAAAGTAAGGGAATTACACAGCAGCTTTCTTTGTAGTTTCCCTCGATCATTCTCTGCTTTCTAATATTTAACACAGCCTTAGTGCTGGAGAAATCAGTGATCACGTTAGTGCTTTGCTGGAATTCTCCTGACAACCCCTTATTTCCTATGGTTGCTGTGTGTTGGGGGATTTAGTAGCTTTCTCTTTCTTTACTTCCCTGTCTTTGGCATTGCTATTTCAGGGTTGTTATCACATAGTCCATCAGACTTACTTGTTCCTTGCAATCCGTAGCGATCACTGCGCCAGAGAGCTACTGCCTTTCTTCACATGCAAAACTTGTACACAGTGGGGTAGACCCTGAGGTGCGTACGACAGTATTTCCCTTAGGCCTTTGCGTAAATTCATTGTCAGGGAACATCTATGCATGAGCGCAACAGATGTTTGCTTAGCGTAAGTACTATTGTATGTAATGAAGTTACGTACAACAGTACTTGCGGGGAAGGGGAAGAGCCTTCCCTTACGATGGCTCTATCCTGGCCATATTGGCGGGGATAGCCATTTAAATGAAGTCTACAGGGTGGGGGAAGCCCCGTTATGACTATGTACGACCGCAGACCTAGTCATAATATTTAAGTGTCCAGATTTACTACCGAGTGCAGGGAGCGTGCACTTCCTGCTATGCGATCGTACTTACAGATCCACAGACATAATACATGCGTGATTCTGGTACTGCCCCGGTTTCCTAAAGTCGGCTCACAGGGAATTGCGCCTCAGAGTACAGCCGATCAATGCTGTATTTCAATGCGTAAGTATGTTTCCAAAAGCAGGAAGAGGGGCACTCCCCATGCCTATGTATACACATGGGCGGTGGCAGAATGCATGCAAATCATACAGTAAGGGCATGGCTAACGTAGTATCCTCCATTCTGTACGTGGCCCTTACGCATGTGGACACAGAAGGGCCGTACGTGAGGGGGATGTGCACTGCCCTGGCACATACAGAATTTAGGATTGCGAATTACGTACATTAACCAACAATGTGAAGGCTAACGTACATAATTCAAACTTAATTCTGGGTCTGGTCCACTGTTATGGCTGGTACCTCAATGTTTGCACTATGTACTTTTTCTTTACCCTGTACTCCAAGAAGAGCAGGTAAAAATGTACACATGGGCTATCCATGGTGACCTGCCGGGGGCGACAAACTGAAACTGTGCAAACACTAAAGAGTTAGATCTTAGTATTGCTGTTCATTAGAATTATAGTACACTATGCCCTGATGAAAATTGTTGAATACAATTGAAACGTCGGCCATGCTGTTCTGCAACTGTTAAATCAATAAATTCACAGTTTTTTTTTATATTGGAAATATATATATATATATCTCGACTTTCAGTTTATCACAGTATAGTTATTGTTTATAGCTATTGAATATTATTTATTTGATTCACTTTTATACATAAAAGATTTCCCTAACAACCGATGGGCTGTATATATCATGGGTTAGAAGTTTAAGTATCTGTTTTAATAAAAAATTGATTGTTGTTTTGAAATAAGATTTACATTTTTTTTTAAACCTAACTTGACTTAGCTCTGTCATAATCTTTTCTTTTCTATTGAACATGAGATTTGCACTTAAATGTAAATGTATTTTATTCTTTTTTTTTGTTTTCTTTCTGGATTTGTCTATCACAAGAATTTTGTTGCAAATAACTTGCTGCTTGTGTTATTAAGCTGATGGCAGATACATATTTTAAATATTTAAAATTATTATCAAAAATGCTTTTAATTAAAGTAAAAAAAAAGACAAATAAATCAGTGATAAATAAATCAGTGATATAAAATTGCTGTTACTGGCAGGGGGATTAGTAACCCTCCCCAGAAATGTGTTGTCCAAATACAGTATATATATATACAAAGACAAATAAATCAGTGATATAAAATTGCTGTTACTGGCAGGGGGATTAGTAACCCTCCCCAGAAATGTGTTGTCCAAATACAGTATATATATATACTTTTTTTTTTCTTTTACTATAAATGTAATCTCCACAGTGAACAAAAAATGCTTTGAGCAGAATAGATAAAAATTAAAATGAGATTAAATCATGGTGAGGGCCATTTATTAACTTATATGAAATGTCATAAATTGAAGAGCTGTGTCAGAAGGCGTGAAATAAAAAGGTTCAGAGCTGGAAGTGGCCCTGCGTTTGCGAGAATAAGCACATAAAATACGGGTTGGAGTGCATTTCCGCTCATGAGAGCGATCGTCTAAGGGCAGGTTAACCCTTTAAGTCCCTGACACCGAATCCATCATTGAAGATCATCCAAAAATTTGAGCAATCTAAAGTAAATAAAATAAGTAAAAAATATTATTAATCAATATCAAATGGGGGAAAATACTATTTAAGTTTACACTAAGATTATGTTTATTGCACATCAACCAACAAGTAAATCTGGAGATTTCTAAGGCATACTTTTTATTATCTCTCAATATTTTAATGGTTTTAAACGGTGCCTCTAGGTATGGTAGCTCTCCATTTATAATATGTGTCTTTACATAGAGATTCTTAAAGATGATCACATACTTGAGCAGTGGTTCTCAACTTTCTTGTGGAGTTCCAGTCACACACCACGAAATCGGGTCAAGTACCACTTTGCATATCATGTAGTCACATACCCTCCACCTTTATTTATTCTTGGTTTTCTTACTCTTATGTCTATATATTTTTGCACTGAATATAAGGTACATACATATTCTACATATTTCATTCAAGCCCAGACATTTTATTAAATATGCCCTCAGTAATGCACCTAGTTAAAATACAAGTACCACTACTATCGCCTTGAAAGTTGCCCAGTCGCCTTGGGTACCACCAAAGAGTGGCCCAAGTACCACCAGTGGTACTAGCACCACTGATTGAGAACCCCTGTACTAGAGCTATTATTGGGCCCATCATCCAATTATTGGGTGATCAGGCCAATAATCGCTGTAGTCAGTGGGCAGGATACATCTTTCCAATGGCAAATAAACATACCAGAAATCCACTAGTGCACAAAATTTTAAGCTGAGCCAATGAGCTAACTTAAAGGCTCCCTCTTCTTCTAGGGTCCACCTCTTCTGCCAGGATTATCGGTCCCGGCAGGAGAGGTGTATGGTACCGATAACGGAACCTTTCCCTGGTGGGAAATCGTCTTGTTTATTAGGCCAACTCTTGCTGGTAAGCGTCCCAGTGTATGGTCAGCTTTACTGTTTACAGTTAGAACCGTCTCAGCAGAAAAGCCTTGAAAGCGGCAGAATACAAATGTGTGTAACTAGAATTTCTGCTTCTTGTGTTACAGTTAGACTCACAGGTTGACTACTGGATAATAATCAGTTAGCCGGGAAAAGTTTATTTTATTTCTGTGTAGATAACTTTTACCTTTCATGCACCTACAGATAAATAGAAGCACTATGAGAACTAAGGACATTCATTTATAAAATACAAACATATAGTTAAAATATCTCCCATATCATAAATCAAACCACTAATTATTAATATAGGTCCGGATTCACAGTTACGTAGTTTTCGTCTTACGTACTTAAGAATTGAGCTACTAGACGCAATCTACATACAGAAATGGTACGTAGATAGCATAAATAAGCTACAACGCATGCGTCGTAGCTCAATTCTTAAAACAACGTACGTAAGACTAAAACTACGGAACTGTGAATCCAGACCATAGCCTCAAAGTATTAGTAATCTCAGCAAAGATCAAATCTGATATAGATGTTGGCAAAATAGCAATGTTCAAATGTGTAGCACACAGCCAGAACCTGGTATGGATAGAGTAAAGACTTACTTAGCCTCACAAGGCAGATGGTTGCGATTCCAATCATAAGGAGACTGCTGGATAAATACAGGCTCTTTAATTCTCAGGTCTCGTCACTGCTGAGGTTGGTCAACCTATACATCGAAATAATGTTTTACCATTATTATATCTCAAACAGAAAAGAAAAGCTGCACCAAAATATAATTAGTTAAGCATTTAACATAACGCAGCTTTAATTGTTCATATCTAAAATATTATCATTGCTACTGATTTTAGTAATGTAAAAATAATATTTCTGTAATTTAATTGTTTAATTGCTGTTAATTTTGTGAAAGCATAGTATTTCTGACTGCCTTGTAGATTTGCAGTATTGTATCTGGGATTTACATACTAATCATGAAGCACATTGCTGGTGCGTGCGTTTTTTTTTACAATAAAGATGTCACATTTTAGGTAATATATGATGAGAACAGGGACGAAACTACTATTGGTGCAACAGGTGCAGCGGCACCGGGGCCCATGGTGATACAAGGGCCTGCAGCCGTCATCACCGCACCGCCGAAGCTCCCCACCTGGTTACCCGGGATATCATCAGGGCCAAAGCATATTTTTTGCACCTGGGCCCACAACTCGCTAGTTCAGCCTCTGGGCGAAAGCGTACAGGAAAGAAAAAGAAGGGGGATATAAATGAACGCCCGAAACATTGACCCAGAGACTCATACATTTGCAGAAATCTGGATGGATACATAGAGAAGAGGAACGCATAGACAGAGCATAGACAATCTGCCGCACAAGTCCCATCATTCTTTGACAGGTATCAGCTGTATATTTA
Source organism: Limnodynastes dumerilii (assembly GCA_011038615.1). Lineage (NCBI taxonomy): Eukaryota > Metazoa > Chordata > Amphibia > Anura > Limnodynastidae > Limnodynastes > Limnodynastes dumerilii. The sequence continues at coordinate 452,201 of WWET01000507.1, forward strand.
CTCTTGGCGGATGCTGGGAGTTGTAGTTTCACAATACCTATAGTGCTGCAGAATGTCTAAAAAGCCTATGCCTTGTCTATACTGCATATTGATTAAGAAGGAACAACTAAACCAGTGGTGTAACTACCATGGTCAGGGGCACAATCAGGGAGATGGCTGCTAGGACTTTTGTTCCGG
>WWET01000507.1:458043-468621 GCA_011038615.1 Limnodynastes dumerilii
CCCTAACCATCCTTTCCTGGCAGCCTGACCCTAACCCTCCCTGCCCTGCAGCCTGACCCTAACCCTCCATCTACCACAGCCTGACCCTAACCCTCCCCCCTGCAGCCTGAACTCCCTAGCAGCCTGACCCTAACCCTAACCTGCACAGATAGGTTACTCATCTGTTCCTGGTCCGGCGAGCAGCGGCGAAGGTGTGGCGGAGGGATATCGCAGACGGCAGAAGGACAACGGTAATTGCGAAAAAAATTCACAAAAAAAAGGCGAAAGTGGTAAGTATTCAAAAATGGGACTTTCGAAAAGGAACTTTCGGAAGTCCCATTTTCGGCAATTACACTCTCGTACCGGAGAGTGTAACCGGTTTATATACAGTGCTCAGCACTCATATTGGTCTAGTTACAAAGATCATTTTCATGCGATAGTGCCAGTTTTAAATCAAAAACAATAAAAATGAACTTTTTCATGTTTACAAAATGCTGGAGTGGAGTTTTACACAGCTCCCAGCTCAAGCTGGCATTATGGGTAGTTATTCCAGCGATGTCCCCATATACTCCTCTTTTCCTCCCCATAATACTGTTATTAGGGGGAGGAAAAGGAGGTTATATATGGGAAAACTGTAGGAATGTGCCGGGCAGATGTTGCCCATCGTAGTTAGGGAAACCCGATCTTTAGGATCGGGCGTCCCTAACTGTTGCGTAGTTACGGCGAGGGGGGCGTTCCTTGCCGTAACTACGCAACCACTACGGAAGGAAGGCGGGGGAAGGTAAGTAAATGAGGGAGGGAGGGTGGATTAGGGCAGTTACGACCCAGTGGCCGGCATAATTACCTACTGTTACATCGGCTGAAGTTAAGGTAGCCTTCAGCCAGGTAATTACGCCCGCCACAGGGGAGTGTCGGGGGAGTGCACCAGAGCTACACTGGCCGTACTTACATTGTTGCTGACTTCTCATATGACTTTATGCAAATCACATCTTTAAACCCACCGCTGCTTATCAATGCTGCTATTCATGCTGTTATTAGGGATGGGACAGGAATATTTATGCAAATTATGCCATTAAGCCCCGCCCAACCATAGTAACGGTCATTTTACAGGAGGTGGGACTTGAGGCCATGTTTTGCATTAAATCATGGGCTCTATCCCATTGCAGGAAATTTGCTGGCTCTACCGGGATACCGAATTTCAGGAGAGTTGGAAATCATGTAGCCTCTATATATTATTGTATACGTCTATCTGTGCTTCTGCTTGTCACCCTGTACATTAAAATCAAGCTCCATCAGGTTGTATAAATATGCCATGAGGGAAATTGTATTCCTATAAGTGTACAGATATGATATCACCTGTTACATGCTACAATCCCTGGGAAGGATTTTATCCTCTGTGTGTAGGGGTGCAGAGAATGTCAATGAACTAAAGGTCACAACGAAGCAGCCAGTTCCTGCCTGATGTAACGGCACATTACCCTGAACTTTGTACAGTAATTAATTTATTAGGATTATTCAGATTTGATACAGAACAAAGATAAATATTCTTAAAAATGATTAAGTTGCCTAATAAATAAGGCAATCATTGTGCAGTGTACATAATGATCAAATAATGCCAGAAGAGATGCCAATGCCATGCCTTGTGTTTGATCTGCTATTTTACTCCACTGTGTCTACTTCTACCCCCTGTACCTGCTCAGGAATGGCCAGTTATTAGGTAGCATAGGCATTTATTAGAACTATTATTAATGCTTATTCATATACCACCACAAACTGACCCTATTGGAGATACATACTAAGGTCCCCAACACATACATTCACATAGTGATAATTTAGTCAGCAGCCAATTAACCTATGAGTATGTTTTTGGCATGTGGAAGGAAACAATAAAAGCCTAGTTTGGGAAAGTGCTGCTCACAGCGCCACCATGCTGCCATGTCCTGCTATGTCTTCAGCATGGGCCGAATTTACAAGTAAAACCACTGGCAGACATCCGTACAATGGGCCTGATTCAGAGGCTGAAAATAAGAACTTAAAGTTACACCTGGGCAAAACCATGTGCTGGCAGATCCACATTCTGCATGTATTAGAGCAGGGGGGAGTACCCTGCTCTCCTACATGCATAGTTGTAGATCATGAATTCCGTACGATAGCCTCTGCAGGGGAGGTCACCGTATGGAATATAGCACTAATACCCCTTTCACATCTCCAAATGTGAAAAACCCAGGTCTAAAAACCCGGGTTTTTCCGGGAGAAGAAATAACGTGTTTAAAAAATGACACATTTTAAGCGCACAAAAACCCGGGAAATTCCCGGGTGTGATGCTTTCACATCCCCACTGAATTTCCTGGGTTTTAGTGGCTCAGGGCATGCTGATGCTTGTATTGCTACAATCATCAGCATGGCCAAGAATGGCAGGGCATGCTAGTGCTTGGAGAGCCACAAGTGCTAGCATGCCCTGTCATCCGTTACAACAATACACAAATAATTATCCCTCCTAGCAACAAAATAAAATATAGGGCCAGCCCCCTACCATTAAAAAAGACTTAACATTTAATGCCCCTATAAATAAAAAAAATTATTTAATAGTCCAAATAATAATTAAAAAAAAAGAATAAAAAAATAGCATAATCCAAGTTTTTAATCCGTGGGGGAGGTCTTAGAAAAACAAAAAACCCTATGGTTTTAACGTTTGGTCACCATGGAAACGGGATTTCACAGGCTGCCCAAAGGTATAAATACACCCCAGGACATAAGTTGGGTCGGTTCATAGGGTTTTTTATTTTTTTAAGACCTCCTCCACGTATTAAAAGCTTGGAAGATGGGATCCTATTCAATATGGTAAGTACTTCTTTCTATTTATTATTTTAATGCTATTTTTTATTCATTTTCTTTTTGCCAGGGTTGAAATCCCGGGTCTTTCACATCACCAACTAATACCCGGGATTTTACAGAGATTCTGGTTTTTCACGAAAATCCAGGGTATTTGGTGGTGATGTGAAAGGGGTATAAGTGTATTAAATGTAAATGTATTAAGACAAAGGAAAAGTGAAGATTGTTACCAACCAATCAGAATCTAGCTACTATGTACTACCATTCTAAAATGATCGACTCTCTTTAGCCATTATGGGCAACTGCTTTTTACATTTAGAATCATTATTGAATCTTAATTTAATAACTAATAAATTAATTATTCAATATAATTAATATAATAAGTATAAAACCTTTATTTCAGACAGTCTGAATAGTCCCTTATATATTCTTCTTCTTATCAGAGCAGCTTGAATGGGTAGAATGGGATGTGGTCACACTTTACAGGGAAACAACCATGTCTTGTGTGGATATGAAATATTGTGTGCAGTGGTTTAGGGTCTCTGGAGCGCTTAGAACCCCGTTCCTCAGCACCTTTCTCTGGTGTAGCACTATTAAAAGGGCCAATGATCAAGGCTCTCCTTCCAACTATCCTAGAATCAAAATAGAATTATCATGTATAGCAGTGTTGCCTTCTTTCTATCTCTTCCCTCTGGGAGATCTCAAATGGGGCGGGCTTTAACAACGCAATTTACGTAAATTATGTCATCAAGTCCCGCCCCATCCCTAGTAACACTAGGGATAACTATAATGAGAGGCAGAGTGGCCACTATAGTAATAATACATAGAGCCAGTTTACTGACTATTCTTTAATCTGGCTCTATGGCTTTCAAACTAATACCAAGACCAAGGGGAATATTTGAGTTTTGTGCTAATTCAGTAGCCATCTTGCTGCATAGTGTCATAAAACTTGCACTGAATATTGTTGGAGAGGAGATTGCTCTGTAACTTGTCTCCTTCTCTATTCTAATGACTGCTCCCCTGCTCTAGTGTCTGCTCTAGTGTAGGCTTGTGCAGTAGGAGGTGTCCGATGACATCATCTTCCTGTTTGTCTGTTAGACTGCCCGGGCGGGACCTGTTCCCTCTGCTAGCTGGAGTTAGTCATTGAACTGTACAGATGTGCAGCTCACAGTCTCCTCACACAGTAACCCTTAACATACAGCCTGAACATGCAGATCTGACAAGCTGCTGCTTAATCATATCCCTGCTGTACTGTAAGTATCTGTTGTTGCAGAACCACCATCTATACTGCTGAATGCATTAACCCCTTGTGTACCAGTACTGCATAATCTGTTACCACTTGCTCTCTACTAAATAAACCATAGAATCTGGATAAGTGCATATATGTGGACTACAATCCCTATCCAACATCTGCTGTCAGCTATCTTGTACCACAAGACTCTGCCAATAAATATTCTGTATCTCCCTTAGTTCATACCTTACAGTATTTAGAGGAGTCTGAGAGGACACTGTGTTTGGGGGCTGTGGATATGTGATTTTATAAGAATTATGTTTTTAAAGACCACATATACGCAATCTATGTTGCAAGAAGTAATGTAGATTACGTTACAAAATTACTGCACATTTCTCAAAATTCCGGCCTCAATTGCATTGCGGCCGGAGCTCTGGATGCGGCCCAGCATCACTAATACAACATGATAAGCTACAGTACGAGTCTAAACATGACAATAATATAACATTCTGGTGATGATCAGCGGATAATTGCTGATTGGATCCTGTGGATAAAACAAAGCTTTAGTAACTTGAACCATATTTTATTTATTAAACATACATTGCGCCCGTATAAAAAGATGAAAGAAAACCTATTTATTATCAAATAAATTCATAAGAATAAAATGCCTGCGAATACAGGCTGTTGTGTGCAAGTACATGTGAATAGGTGCATTTTACGCTCTCAATGATCCTGTCTTCTTATCTATGGGCAGATTATACTTAGTTCAATTTTCAATTTTTATATATTTTTTTTGTTTTATCAAGTGGCTGTCAGGCTCTTCATAGACAGTACTCAGTGGCTCTAAATGTAGATTATAAACAACTACCAGCTGCTTAGTACTGTCATCTACTGGTAGGAGGATGGGGCCGTGGCTGGTAGAGGACAGTACTTTGCAGCAGAGAAGAATATTTGTTACCTTAGTGTAATCAGGAGCGGACTGGCCATAGGACTTACAGGGAATTTTCCTGGTAGGCCGATGGCAGCTCCTAATTTATTTGAAGAAGACTAGGATGTTGACTGTCATGGGTGGTGGTTGCTAAAATTATGTCTGTATAGAACAGAGATCATTAGAATGTTGTATGTATTGGGTGGTGGTTACTATGATGCTGTATGTATTGGGTGGTGGTCACTAGGATGCTGTATGTATTGGGTGGTGGACACTACGATTCTGTATGTATTGGGTGGTGGTAACTAGAATGCTGTACGTGTTGGGTGGTGGACACTAGTATGCTGTATGTATTGGATGATGGACACTAGGATGCTGTATGTTTTGGGTGCTGGTTACTTGGATGACGATGACTAGCTGCATTGCATAGAGGTCACTATAAATCTCTTTATTGGATTGTGAGATATTAGTCAGTAGATGTTGTCGTTGCTTGTAAGTCTTTTACATAACACACTTAATTGCCAATACATAACCCTGCCCCCCCATATCATATATTTTGCACTGCTTTTATTATATATTTCTTTATTCTGTACTAATTCAGTTTACATATTTTTTTGACTCCGTGATAGTGATCTCACCCACATGTGGCCTCTTGCGGATTTTTTTCCAGGGCCAATCCGCCCCTGAGTGCAGTGCATACTTGCCAACTCCCTTGGGATGTCCGCGAAACTCACAGAATTCCAGTATTCCCAGTAGAGCAGGCAAATCTCCTGCATTTGGCCATAGCACGCAGGATGCGGCGGAACTTAAAGACTCAAATTGCGTCATCAAGCCACGGCATATTGCCTTCTCTTTCTCCCCTCTGAGATCTCCCAGAAGGAAGAAGTAAAAAATTGGCTGTATGATGTACTGTGACTATATTGTATCACGTATTTACCAATGCATTTCTCATATGTCATTAAATGAAACCTTCCTAGCACAGTATATTACTTTGTGCAGTTCCGTAAGCACTAGATTTCTGTGTTTGTCATTAAGGCTGCTGCAAGAGTTAATGACAGACGTCCCTAAGAGACAAAAGGCCTGGGAATTCATACAAGCCAGTAATGAATGATCACTTGACTCATTTAATAATTCCAGATTTAAAAAAATGTCAGCTTTGAAAAAACACTGCCCCCTACTGTCTGCTCGCCAGATTGTACACTTAAGCTGTCAGGAGTGTGTCAGAACGGGAAGATGTCTCATGCAAAGTCCACATTTAACTCCTCACAGAATGGAATAAAGAAAACTCCAGCTCGCTGGAATCAATTACACTCTGTGAAGATTTAATAATGTCCACTTTAAAGGCGATCAAAAAGACTTTAATGTTTGTTACTTTATTTTATTATTGGGAAATATCCAGAAAACATTGACTTGTCAGATATAATGGTTGTCCCATTAGAACAAGTGAAACACAGAAAAATATATCTATTGATTATGGACCAGATCCAGACCACTGATATCACTGAGCTCAGAGTGCAGCGGAAATCCGAAACCAGATCCCTGCAGAATCCAAACTTGCGGGCTACTTTCCTCACACCCAGTTGAGGTCTAAGTTGTGATAGCAGGGCCCTATACNNAAAGCTTTACCCCCCCCCCCTGCGTAAAGAGGAGATGTGTGGAAGTCTGGATAGTTAGTAAGTCCAGCCCCACACGCACTCTATTGTTGGAATTGTAACCAGGAAGGAATTCTGTATCGTTGCCTTTCACTGCCAGCCAGGCAGAGCGCAAGCACTGAGCTGTCATCTACTGCTAGGGTGTTTCTAGACAGCGTTCAGCTCTCATAGGCTTTGACCGCTAAGTGCTGTTTATAAACAACTTGCCAGCTGCTAACAGCACCGCTGCTGTCCTCCTGCGGCAGGGGAAAAGGTTGTGACCATAACTGAGGCACAGCGACAGACCGGGACAGACCTGCTTACGTCTGTCTGTGAATGCAATGGATGAGGGGGTGCACATTGCCACCCCCTCAACAGAGATCTGGCAGCCCCCTTGCATATTGAGGGGTGTGACATTGCTTCAGCAATCTCCTCTCCCCTGCTGTGATCCACTGGAACCACGACAATGCAATTTTTTATTATTATTATTAATATTATTATCGTTTATTTATAAAGGACCAGAAGGTGTCTGCAGCGCTGTACAAAATACAATTAAATGCGGTACAGACATAGGGGTAGATCCAGACCTAAGTACGCCAGCGATTTTACGCTAGCCGCTGACGTAAATTCGGCAAATTGTATGTACTGCACATGCGCGTAGCAGATGCCACGCCATGTAACTCTGAACGTACGTACCATCAGCGTAACTACGAACGAAAGGGCGGGTCATCCATACGACCCCCATAAATATGCTTTGGAGGCAGAGGGAGGCATTTAAATTGTACAGCATGGGCTGGGTTAGGCAGTTACATACGTGAATCCATTACGGACATCAGTACTTACGCTTTGAAAAGTTAAGGTAGGGTTTGGGAAACGTAAAACAACCAGAGTACATACGAGCGAGGGGAGTGCATAGAAGTGCATAGAAAATACGCTAATGTAAATATGCTACGCGATCTAATGTAACAAGCACTTAGGTCTGGATCTGCCCCATAGAGAGTTGGATTGGATAGAAAATGGAATGGAAAGCTTCATAAAGCCCCATTGTGGCACATGTGACAGCATAGCCTGCTATTTAATGTTGGGGAATCTCCGAGACATTCTGGGTGAGTGAGAAATATGCAGATATTTGCTTTATCCCTCTACTTTGAAATGCAGAGATAAGGTAAGAAGAAGAGATTGATAACTGTATTTACTTACTCAATAGTTGTGTAAACCATGATAGGGCCAATGCCTTTACTTTGGTAGGATTAAATATATAAAAGTCTTGACCATGAGCTGTAATATAAGAAATAACCCATAAAAGAAGCTAAGTGAGTGGGGAGTATAAGAGACAGATCACATTCACATTCAGATATTGCTAAATCCTTATTAGTTTGCAGACACAAAGCAGGTTGTGGACTCTGATGAAGCAGATAGAGAAGACAAAGGGATGCAGAGAATATTAGACAAGGACCACAGGAATAATGGGATGCTGTCCTGAAATGCTTTGAGGCAATGTAAAAATGCACCAAAATGTCAGAAATACAGAATGAATGGAAATGTGCTCTAAAGAGCTAGAAGCACAGGGGGTAATGGAGAATTGCACAGGAATTCTGGAAGCACAGGGAGTAATGGAGAATTGCACAGGAATGCTGGAAGCACAAGGAGTAATGGAGAATTGCACAGGAATGCTGGAAGCATAGGGAGTAATGGAGACTTGGACCAGAATTTCTATTAGCACAGGGAGTAATGGAGAATTGCACCAGAATGCTGGAAGCATAGGGAGTAATGGAGAATTGCACCAGAATTCTGGAAGCATAGGGAGTAATGGTAAATTGCACCAGAATTCTGGAAGCATATGGAGTAATGGAGAATTGCACCAGAATTCTGGAAGCATAGGGAGTAATGGGGAATTGCACCAGAATTCTGGAAGCATAGGGAGTAATGGGGAATTGGACCAGAATGCTGGAAGCATAGGGAGTAATGGAGAATTGCACCAGAATTCTGGAAGCACAGGGAGTAATGGGAAATTGCACCAGAATGCTGTTAGCACAGAGAGTAATAGAGAATTGCACCAGAATGCTGGTAGCCCAGGGAGTAATGGAGAGTTGCCCAAGAATGCTGTTAGCACAGGGGGAATTCTGGAAGCACAGGGAGTAATGTATTGCACCAGAATGCTGGTAGCATAGGGTGTAATGGAGATTTGCACCAGAATGCTGAAAACACATGGAGTAAAGGAGAATTGCACCAGAATGCTGGTAGCACATTGAATAAAGGAGAATTGCACCAGAATTCTGGAAGCACAGGGAGTAATGGAGACTTGCACAAGATGCTGAAAGCACATGGAGTAATGGAGAATTGTACAGGAATGCTGGTAGCACAGGTAGTGATGGATAATTGCACGCACAGGGAGTAATGGAGATTTGCACAGGAATCCTGGAAGCACTGGAAGTAATGGAGAATTGCACCCGAATGCTGGTAGTACAGGGAGTAATGGAGAGTTTCACAGGAATACTGTAAGCACAAGGAGTAATGAAGAATTGCACAGGAATTCTGGAAGCACAATGAGTAACGGAGAATTGCACAGGAATGCTGGAAGCACATGGAGTAATGGAGAATTGCACAGGAATGCTGGAAGCACATGGAGTACTGGAGAATTGCACAGGAATGCTGGAAGCACATGGAGTACTGGAGAATTGCACAGGAATTCTGGAAGCACAAGGAGTACTGGAGAATTTCACAGGAATGCTGGAAGCACATGCAGTAATGGAGAATCGCACAGGAATTCTGGAAGCACAGTACCTGCAGGGGTCTGAAAGTGTCACTCCCCTCTTGTACGGAGTTCTGGACACTTCCATGTGCGGGCACTGCCTTAACCTCCGCACGGATATTATATATAGATGTAATACATCTTTAACACACAGACGTTATGGAAAACTTGTAAGTTTGGATTTAACTCAAGGAAATGCATAAATATTTTATATCTACCACTAGTTGTATTTTACATAGCAATAAATGAATACAAGTCTATTCATACACAGTATGCCATAGACTGGGTATAATTTTTTTTAATCTCAGACCAATACCTGGAGCATGTAGAACATTAGTTAAACCATTTATTACTTTATCACTTGTTTACTTCTCATAAGAAAACCAACTATCAGGGTCACACCCTGGGTGTTGTCAAAGGATTCAAAGTACAGGTCCATTACAGAACACTTACACATTAACAAATGCATCTTTCACTATTAAGATCTCCGTTTTCCATTAAACCGATTAATAATGTAGATCATCAACTAAGATTATTTGGCCTTGAAAACTTGTTCTCCCACCAAGAGGAATGGTCATTTCCCAAGACCAAAGAATTGTCTCCAATCCAGTCTCATACATAGGAATGACCTATCTTCTAGACCCCTTTTAGGGTTGGACATGTTACAAATGGCAGCTGGCAAATAGAATGGATTTTTACTTTAAGATAATTGGTATGTGTTCTTTAAAATGTATGTATATTATATTAAGTATGGAATTATTAGAATAGGCAATGAAATAACAGTGTTCAATCCAAACTAGTACCTTCATTTACGAAGCAGAAATAGAGGGAGAGGCTCCGATACGGATCTGAGCTCAATTGTAGCGCGCCCCCACATACGGCCCTCTTGGAGCAGTCTAATCTTTGGCTTTCCTAGGATTACACTTTTTTTCCCTTTGATACAGTACTCGAAGTGAGAGGGGTATACAGGGGTATGCTATACCGTCACTTCTCCCACTTCTAAATGTCCATCCCACCACATCTAAATATCCATACCGCCACTTCTAAATGTCTATACCGCCACTTCTAAATGTCCATACCGCCACTTCTAAATGTCCATACCGCCACTTCTAAATGTTCATATCGCCACTTCTAAATGTCCATACCGCCACTTCTAAATGTTCATATCGCCACTTCTAAATGTCCATACCACCATTTCTAAATGTCCATACCAACATTTCTACAT
>WWET01000507.1:468975-483361 GCA_011038615.1 Limnodynastes dumerilii
CGCCACTTTTAAATGTCCATACCACCACTTCTAAATGTCCATACCCCCACTTCTAAATGTCTATACTGTCACTTCTAAATGTCCATACCGTCAATTCTAAATGTCCATACTGCCGCTTTCAAATGTTCATACCCCCACTTCTAAATGTCCATACTGTCACTTCTAAATGTCCATACCGCCACTTCTAAATGTCCATACTGCCACTTCTAAATGTCCATACCACCACTTCTAAATGTCCATACCGCCTCTTCTAAATTTCCACTGCTTTTATATATTTGTAAAATCTACAAGGCTGAGCCCTGCAGATTAATCTTTTCCGGCAGCTAGCAGAGGCTTGCCGCCTCTCTCGGAATATCCGGGAGACTCCTGAAATTCATGCAGTTCTCCAAGTACCCCAGGAGAGCCAGCAAATCTCCCACATGAGAGGCCCCCCTTCCTCTCATTAAAGTTTGACTATGGATAGGTGGGACTTGATAACAAGATTTTCCCTCCCCTTCCCACCCCTGGAACACTATGAATTGCAGTAGTGATTGGCAGCAGTGGCGGAAGTACCGGAGACAATGGAGGCGCTGCTCTATCCTGGAGTTGGGCACTTCTCCATTGTGGCCTCGCTGGCTGGGCTGCACAGTCAGTGCTCAGTGAGTTAGTGGCAGATCTAGGGGGATTGAAAGCACCAAATGAAAGAACTGAATTCTGGGAGCAGAGAGCGAGGTACAGACCTCCACTCTGCTCCCTGCTCCTTTATACAGACTGTCGGGTGTGAAGTCATCATGTCCCAGCAGCAACAGCCGGTAGTTAGGAGCGCAAGAGACCCTGCCCTGATGTGGAATGTGGTATGGATCCTGGGATCATCATTCTACAAGTGAGGTGGAGGAAGGGAGTTTGCTGCAGCTGTCACTATTGGGGGGGAGGGCATCAAAATGTAGCTTGCCTCCGGGCACCTGGGCTAAACTTATGCCACTGATTGGCAGAGGGCGGGGCTTAATGACTCCATTTGCATCAATCATGTCATTAAGACCCGCCCCCATACCAGAATCTATCTCTTTCCTCCAAGATCTCCCGGAGGTAAGAGACAGAAAGCAGCCAACCCTGAGGCAGCAGTGCCCAGTATAACATGTACACAGAGTACTAGAAGCATAGCATCAAAACTGTGTTAACTTCCTTACTCCTGACAGCGAAGAGGTTAAACAGCGAAACTCATGGATGCAGCACTACAATGATATTAATATAGCGGCAATAAAACCCTATGACTTGCATGAGAAACAATTTGACACCGTTTTGACCATAAAATTGCACCCAAAAAATAACAGGCATCTGACAAAGCCTTCCACTCGGCAGGACACTCATTTGGATTCATTGAAGTCCTTTCTACACGTGCCATTTTTTATTCCGTAAAGCAATTTTCATTCTTTTAATGTAACAGCATAATTACCCCTTTTCTCCTCTTTCAAGTTGCCATTTTATTAAACAGAACGCTGATAGAGTAAAGGGGTTTTTTTTTTTGTCATTTGATCTAAAACAAAATGATTTCGCTTTTAAAGTTGAAAATGCAGATCTGTCTTTAACTTACAGGGCAGGCATATGCCTCTCAATTTCAAGCCGTACAACATCAGATGGCAGGCCTGCAAATTAAATTAATTTTGCTTTCTTCTTTTAATAGGTTTTCCGACATGCTAATGAACAAAGAAATGAGAGCACGGATAGACTATGACTAATTTAAGACTCACAGGTCTAGAGAAGAAAAAAATAAATAAATAAAATTACCTTTGCTCCATCCGTGTGAGTCGCACGAGTTCATACTTTCAACGCGCTTATCTCCCTTACCGAAAATTAATTACAAAACCTGGAGAGTAGACGGTAAGAGGCAGAGAGGCTGAAGGGGCTCATAATATTTATCGCTGCTCTGCAGATTTAGCGCAGTCCCCTTCATTTTCTCGAAAACCTACTCGACTTCACACACAGCGGGAGCACTGTGAAGCTGGAAATCCCCACAACACATAACTTAGACAATGTAATCCTCCGCTGTGAGTAGCATCGCCACAATATCCATCTGTAAAAAGTATCCTGCATTATGTACACTAGCCGCTACCGAATAAAAGATAAATAATCACTTTCTGGAAATCTTAATGAAAGCTGCTTTAATATCCTCACACGGAATGGTCATAGGGCCGGATCGTGACCTACGCACGCCTTACGGGCGTGCAAGGTCAGTTCGTACAATTGCGTAGCGGGCAGTGCACGCCCCCTGTACTCCCTGCTCAAGGTAGTATAATCTGGACACTTACGTATCCAGATTCCTACCTTAAAATTTATGACTAGGTCTGTGGACTTACAGCCGCAGACGTACTCGAAACGGAGGGAGCTTCCCCCGCTCTGAACCCTAATTTACATGTCTATCTCTGCCTCTACGGCGGAGATACAATGGGCCTGATCCAGACATACGCTCGCAATCGAGCGTACACTGATCGTAAGTGTAAAATCGGCAGAAAAAACGCACTGCGCATGTGCATAGTGAAAACTTCCAGTGGTACCAAAGACCTTTTCGTAGCGGTGATTCTGGCGTCTGTATTGTTTGCGTTTTTTCAGACGACGGGGCATGTTTAAAGTACGAAGTTAGTACGGACGCTGCAGTTAAGGAATGTAGGCGGGGCGAGCCATTTAAATTGTACAGTATGGGCGTGCTAAGCGTCGTTAATACGCAATGAATGTACGGACGGCCACGGAAACTAACACAAAAGTTAGGGTAGGGTTTGCCGAGCGTATGGATGCTAAACTAGGTACGAGCGAGGGGAGTACCTATTGCCGTGCATCGGTGGTACTTCGGCGATAATACGCTACACACAACAACGTAGGTCTGGATCAGGCACAATGGGGTAGATCCAGATCTACGTGTGTGCGTACGTATATTCGCAGTGCGTAGTTTCGCTACACTCCCCACGGCACACCCCTTGCACGGACGTATTTTGTCAAATTATGCGACCCAAACCCTACCTTAACTTTTCCTAACGTAACAGCATACGTCCGCTAACAGACGTACTGACTACGCGAACGTACGCAGCTTAGCACGCCCATACTGTACACTTTAAATACCACCCTCCGCCTACTTCACGTAAAACCCACGTATTGTTCACTAACGTAAATTTGTCACGCCCACACGTAAGTATTTACGTGTGACATACGTGATTCACCCATACGTTCTAAAATACGCTACGTGAATGTGCGTATTTTCTGTGGTGCGCATACGCAGTGCGTTCAAATCTGCGAATTTACGTGTCCGCCACACGGAAACTTGCGGAAATGCCTAGTTCTGGATCTGGCCCAATGATCATAAATTAGGTTTGAAGACCCTTTATCGTAACCACTGGCGTATGTAACATAGTTACGTACGCCAGCCGGTATGTAATGTATGTATGTAATCGTACTAAGGTTGTGTGCATGCACACAACCAACCGGACAGGGGAATTACACTACTGGGAAGCGTAATTCCCCTGTAGTATGTAGCTTAGGATCTTGCCTATAGTTACAAAGAGAAAAACGTATTCCAGACCATTTCTAGTATCTAATAAATAAAAAAAAATGGCACCTTTAGACAAGTTTCACTAAGGTTCCTCTGCAACTCTTATGAACCTTTCAGTGTTTCTTATGTTTGTGTTTTTGAAATAGTTCAAATTTTTTGCATACAAAGTGCCACAATCTCAGAAGGGTAGAGATCCTCCGGATCCAGAGTTCCGTCCTGTGACTTCGCTGTTTGGCAGAGAAGAAGTATGTAGATACTGTGGCATGCTTAGTGTCCGCCCTGCTGTTAATGCGGGTCTGCTATGCCCAGCTCCCTAAGTGACATCACAGGAGATTTTAGACTTATGCGCTGCACTTGTTTTAAGTAAAGATTACGCAGAAACTTAAAACGCGTGGCACTCCATTGTTGTGGAACTACAAGTCCCATCATGCATTGCCAGGTATCATCATGTTTTGCAATGTTTACACTATGGAATTGTGCCAGTTTTGGGTGTATTGATTTGCACCTGCCTAAAAATGGTACAAGTATATTGGCACACACTGAAAGACCGCATTTACGCATTCTACGTAAGAAAAAGATACGTGGATTACGTTAAAAAAATGACTACGCATGCGCAGTAGTAAAAATCGCTATATGTTATACGTCCGGTACTCTGAATACGGGCCACAAAATGGACATCGACCAACCATTACTAAAACCTATGCATAATACACACACGGTTTTTTGTGGGGGTTTTTTTTTTTTGGTGGTGTTTGAGAGATTTTGAAAAGGAGATAAAGATCTACCAGGCACTATGTATTTTGCCAGGATTATGCTATACGTTTGATATGTAAGTACTTTCTAGTTCTGTGTGGATTATTTTCTCTGTACTTTTGCAACAGTTGCTTGATCTAATGACTGTTTAATAGGTAAGGTAAAAAGATTATCATAAAAATAGTGCTAGTTTCCTCCTGATATGATCAACCTCAGTACAGGAAAGTGTGACTTCTTTCAGCTCTGTTAATCATTATGTAAAATCTGGACACTTACGTATCCAGATTCCTAACTTAAAATTTATGACTAGGTCTGTGGCCTTACAGCCGCAGACGTACTCGCAACAGAGGGAGCTTCCCCTCCTCCGAACCCTAATTTACATGTCTAACTCCGCCTCTACGGCAGAGACACGACGATCGTAAATTAGGTTTGAAGACCCTTTATTGTAACCACTGGAGTATGTAACATAGTTACATACACCAGCCGGTATGCAATCGTACTAAGGTTGTACGATTTCAGTGTTTCTCATGTTTGTGATTTTGAAATAGTTTACATTTTTTGCATACAAAGTGCCACAATCTCAGAAGCGTAGAGATCCTCCGGATCCAGAGTTCCGTCCTGTGACCTCGCTGTTTGGCAGAGAAGAAGTATGTAGATACTATGGCATGCTTAGTGTCCTTACTATCCAGACTATTAGCGGGCTATTGTACAGCGAAAGCCTTCACTGCGGATTGCCCTGCTGTCAATGCGGGTCTGCTATGCCCAGCTCCCTAAGTGACATCACAGGTGATTTTAGACTTGTTTTAAGTGAGGATTACGCAGAAACTTAAAACCTGTGGCACTCCATTGTTGTGAAACTACAAGTCCCATCATGCATTGCCAGGTATCATCATGTTTTGCAATGTTTACAATATGGAATTGTGCCAGTTTTGGGTGTATTGATTTGCACCTGCCTAAAAATGGTACAAGTATATTGGCACACACTGAAAGACCGCATTTACGCAATCTACATAAGAAAAAGATACGTAGATTACGTTAAAAAAATTACTACGCATGCGCAGTAGTAAAAATCGCTATATGTTATACGTCCGGTACTTTGAATACGGGCCACAAAATGGACATCGACCGATCTTTACTAAAACCTATGCATAATACACACACGTTTTTTTGTGGGGGGGTTTTTTTTTTGGAGGTGCTTGAGAGATTTTGAAAAGGAGATAAAGATCTACCAGGCACTATGTATTTTGCCAGGATTATGCTATAAGTTTGATATGTAAGTACTTTCTAGTTCTGTGTGGATTATTTTCTCTGTACTTTTGCAACAGTTGCTTGATCTAATGACTGTTTAATAGGTAAGGTAAAAAGATTATCATAAAAATAGTGCTAGTTTCCTCCTGATATGATCAACCTCAGTACAGGAAAGTGTGACTTCTTTCAGCTCTGTTAATCATTATCGTTTTATAATTGGTAGTTCAAATGTACTCAATGATTCTGTAGTACAGAAAAACAACTTGATGAACCATCACTTGTCAAAGTCAATGAACCCATCCAGGATTGAGCGAGACAATTGTGAATGAGCTGCTGAACATTCAGGGCCGGGCATAGAGTTGGGAATTTTTCCTTTGTGTTGGTACAGGTATGAGCACACGACGTGTATGCAATACGTGCGTGATAATTCATTAGGTGTGCAAAGGCAACACTTATGACATGCCCCCTTCTCAGATAGATTTTCTGTGAGTTACGCGTCCATAGGGCAACCTTAACTCTACGGGATGGATCCAGAACAACGTCCGTTGCCCATAATACGTCCGTCAGATGCTGAAAATAGCTACTGCGCATGCGTAGTAACTAATTAACGTAATCTACATATTGTTTCATTATGTAGATTGCACAGTAGCTATTTTCGGCATCCGGCGGACGTATTATGGGCGACGGACGTTGTTCTGGTTCCGTATTCTCCTTCTGTACGGGTGTACATGAAAAACCACGCCCATATTCATTTAAATGCCTCCCCCTGCCCATTTTCACTAAATGACGTACATACGGAAGACAACCACGCCCCTCCATACGTATGTCACTAAGTCCGTGCGCAAAGGACTTCCGTGCCTAAATCCTACGTAGCTTGCGTAAAAAAAAAAGTTACTACACATGCGCAGTTCAACCGTACCTAAAAATACGCATTGAAAAAGTAGCAAATTCGTAAACGTGAATCCGGTCTCTAATGAGGACGTCAGTAAATCGTCCATTTTTCATGCAGTGGTCGGCTCTCTGGAACCAGTCCTTCAGGGTGGGGAAAAAAGTCATTTTCTATCATATAATAAGGAAATATGCTATGTAATAAAGCTCTGGCAACTGGGGTATGTCACACTGCATTATCATTTGCGTTTCAAGCCCGGCCAATAGGTTGAGATGTTAGAGCTTAGCATTACACCCTCATATCATTGGGGCCCATCGATGGTGCTCGAAACCCCATCGCATACCCAGCACCCACAGTAGTTACACCACTCGGGACACCACCCGCCACTGCTTTTTAATTTCTTTCTTCATGGTTACTACAATAATCTTTTCTTTCGTTTATATTCCTATAATGCCATGGTATCATTAGGATACTCTCTCTCTGTAATGGGTGTCCATCACTATGGTGCTCTTTGTATTGGGTGGTGGTCACTAGGATACTCTATATTGAGTGGTGATCACTAGTATGCTTTCTGTTTTGAGTGGTGGTCACTAAGATGTCTTCTGTTGGAGTGGTGGTCACTAGGATGCTCTATGTATTGGGTGATGGTCACTAGGATGCTTTCTTTTTTGGGTAGTGGTTACCAGGATGCTCTTTGTATTGGATGGCAGTCACTTGGATTATTTTTGTATTGGGTTGCAGTCACTAGAATGCTCTCTGTATTGGGTATTCTTCACTAAAATGCTCTGTATTAAGTGGCAGGCTGTAGGATGCCATCTGTAGAAAGTAGGGGATACTAGGATGCTTTCTGTATTGGGTGGTAGTAAGTAAGATGCTCTTTGTATTAGGTGATGATAACTAGGGTGTTCTTTGTAGATGGTAACTAGGATACCCTCTGCATTTGGGGGCGTTAACAGTATAATATTTGTGTATAGAGATAGTAACTAGTATGCTATATGTACTGGATGGTGATAACTAGGATGATCTCTGTTTTGGGTAGTAGTCACTAGGTTGTTCTCTGTATTACACAGAAGGTACTATAAATCTCTATTTTACTCAGAAGACATTGAAGTGTTACTGAAATACTTGTTGTTAAATGTTTTTGATATTGTGGTGACCCCACCTATAGATGAAATCGGGGCACTAGCAGAATTTTTTCTAGGTCCACCTTAAGTTCCCAATCTGCCCCTGGATAGAGCCTAAGAGCTCACTGCTTCCACACACTGGAGATTATGTGCAAGCAATCATAGAACAAACAAAAGCTTATAGATACAGTATAATATACAGCAAAACTATAATAAAGAATAGTATTATTAGTAAGGAAAACAAGCAAAATGTTACACCTAAGCAAAACCATGTTGAATTGCAGGGGAGGCAGATTACATCTGTTGTAATCAGTCTTCCATTTGAGATGGGGGCTAGATTTACTAAACTGCAGAAAAGGAAAAGTGGAGATTTTGTTCATAGTAGCCAATGAGATTCTATCTCTTTTTCCTATTTCATACTAGAGTATATCAGCTAGAATCTGATTGGTTGCAATGGGCAACATCTCCCAGTGAATCTAGTCCGTTGTTTAATAGCCCAAGTATAAATCACAGTGTAAAAGTAAAGCTGGTCAGTATCTGTGTGCAATAAGCAATAAGCAAAGTATCCTCCCTGCTTGCAAGGAATAACATTTGTTTGATTCCCCTGCAATTCAACATGGTGTTGCCCAGGTGTAAATTTCCACCTGATTTCCTCTTATGTTTAAAATTAGAATACAGTACACTGATCATAACACTCAGTTAAACCACCGCTGGCAATTGAACAGTTCATGGGTGGCAGTAAGTTTACCTACTTATAGATACATTATGGATAATTAAACAACCATAAAATGGATTTTTCCTTAAGATACAATGTCAGTCTCTCCTGCCATTGTGTGTGTAGGCAGCAAGTGTCTCTACTTGTTCAATAAATAGGATTTCTGCTCTACAAATCCGCTAGAAAAATAATCATTTAGTACAAATGGCAGCCACTGTAATAATGAGAGGAAATGGTAATCTATGGATTGCATGCAATTAAAAGCTATTGTCTCCAAAGTACTTTGAACGAGGTTGCTCATCCTTCAATACTTCAAACCCTTGTGCTTCGATAGTGTCAATTACGGGATGAGAGCTGCTGATGCTGTGTTCAATATGGCATCCTGGGCTGCACTTTACCTCTACATTACTGTCAGTCAGTGTCAAGCTGTTATATGCCTGAGTCTGAAATCTAATGTGCTGGTAAGACGCACAGCTCTGCTATGATGATATAGGACAGAAGAAATGAAAAAGAAAAAGAAAACCCGCAGCACTCACGGCTAATGTGTGTAATTCATGGATTTCTGATGTGATATAAACATAGAAACACAGAATTTTAAGACATACACTCTGCCCAGTGTTTTTATATATATATATATATATATATATATATATATATATATATACTGGAGTGGATTCACACTTAAGAACGTGCTTACAGTAAATATATTTGCTGTCCGAGTATGTATCTAGGCTTTTTTTGCGCGATCCAGAACCGAGGTTCAACTCCGTACCTGATGAAATCCATAAGAAGGGGCGTGCCACTATTCCATAAATAGGAAGTTAAGAAAAGTGGGTGGGGGGAGCCATTTAGGGCAGTATTGGCTGGGTTTGCGAAGTCCACATTCCGCACAATTATACACACAGAGTCACGGTAGCCCTATGGAGACGGAAGTCAGTAAAAATCCGTAAGAAAGTAGGGAGTGTCATGAGAGTGCAATTGCCACTTAGTTGCGTATTTTTTGTGAATCCGAGCATACTTATTTTCTTCTTATCTGTGTGTGGTTCAGGCCCACTGACCCTAGATCCTATTGAACCCTCAATTTGTTTTAGGATATCCTTATATTTATTCCAAGCATTGTTCTACTGTGTCATCCACGACCACCTCAGATGGGAGGCTGCACATCTCCTCTAAACCTCCCACCCTCTAGTTTATATTTATGCCTACCTCTTCCTTTTAAAAATGCCTCCTCTAGCCGGTCACAACCCTTGATATGTGTGAAAGCTGCTATCATATCGCCCCCCTCCCTTCTCTGCTCCAAGCTATACATGTTTAGTTCCTCTAGCCTTTCTTGGTATGTTTTGTGACACAGGCTATGGATGTTACGCCACAGATGTTATACCACAGATCTCCATGAGGAGGGAACTCCCTGCACCGGAGGCGGACAGATCCGTGGCGTAACATCTGGCGAACGTGTCCAGATGTTAATATTCAAGTGGCCAAGCGGCTATCGTAAATCCCCTAGAGTTACTATCGGTGAATCCGGGCTGAGGTATCATAGACCGCACGACAGAGGGGAGTGAACTCGTCTTCCACGCCCCTTCTGTGCATAATAACATACCCTTGCACGTATGGAAAGCATGCGGGGTCTAACATGGCCCATTATTTTTAAGCAGGCACGACAAGAACCTTTATTTAACACAACTTTGTGGCTCTAAACGAGTCTTTGTTCTCAGTTCTACCTTAAATCACATCACTTCCGCGCCCTTTCTGTGCTATTTTCTGCTTTTAGGTAATAGCATGTGTGACTTGCTGTAATGCGCTGTCCGTAGATGTGTCCAGATTGTGACGTGGGTGGATCTAAAAGATGGCATTCATTTTCTAAGTAGGGGTCAGATTTACTAAGCTGCGGGTTTGGAAAAGTGGAGATGTTGTCTATAGCAACTAATCAGATGCTAGCTCTCACTTTTCTATTACATATTAAAGAATGTCAGGTAGAACCTGAATGGTTGCTATGGGCAATATCTCAACTTTTTGCATACCCACAGCTTAGTAAATCTGGCCCCAGGTCTTGTAAATTGTATGTGTCTGAAATGACAACACAATTGTGACCTCAACTCTCATGAAACACCCAACTAGCCTGTTCCATATATTCATAACTATCATAACTGTGTTAAGAGACCACCTATAGACCTGAGCCTCAGTTATTACTGAGTAATAATGGACGAAAGCTAATGTGGTCTCAATATTGTGAGGGCCCCTAGGTGCCTTAATGTGTCTCCATTTTTTGGTCAACTTAGCTTAAAAAAAAATTGGGGTTAGGTAATATATTATGTCCAAGAATAGAAAAAAGATATAACTAAAAAAAGGGGTCTCAATACAAATCTAGTCGTTAACCGAGCATTACTGATTTAATTGTCAAGGATTCCGCAATAATCACCAGGGTTTCAAGTTAATAGTGTTTACTTGCTTTGCTAATTTAAGAAAAGCCAATTTACTTTGTCAAGTTCACTGTGGTTAATGTTTAGTAAATATTACCCAAGATTGTGGTAACATCTTTGGTTGATCTGCCTGCAATTCTTTAACAACTGTAACAGGTTAGAAGATGGTTTAATATTTGTCATTTATGGGTGTTTTGTTGTATTTTATTTTAGTAGTAAAACTGACTAAAAGAGCATGTGAGCAGCTTCATGCAGCAGCGTGTGACATTCCTATGGAATATAAGCTTGTTCACACTATTGAACTTTGTTAACAAGTAACTATCACTGTTGGGTGATTCAGTGAACTAAATTCTCTATGGGATTTTAAATAGTTTCCATTGTTGAGTAAATGATTAACCACTGAACTATATGATATCTAACATGGCTTCCTAGTAGTCTAAGGGATTCCCAATTGGAGTACATGCTTCCATATTGGAACATGTAGTTCCCTATTGCACTGTGGGTTCCCAAATAGAGTGCATGATTCTCAGTTAAATTATGTGATTCCCTACCATGGTACTTGTTTTCCAATTGGATTATATGGTTCTCAATTAAGTATATGGGCCCAGATCCTAACCTACGTAGGCTAGCATATTTACGCTAGCCAATGACGTAATTTCACACGTTTGTATTTACTGCACATGCCACGTAACTCCCAACGTACGTACCATCAGCATAAATATAAACGAAGGGGCGGGGGCAGAAATTCGACACACGTAATTATTATGCTTTGGAGGCATTTAAATTGGACAGTATGTGCCGGGTTAGGCCGTCACGTACATAAATCCATTAGGTACATTAGAACTCATGCTACGAAAATTTAAGGTAGGGTTTGGACAGTGTAAAACAAACAAAGTACATACGACCAAGAGGAGCGCCTAGGGGAGTACATAGTAATTACGCTAGCATAAATACGCTACGAGTAGTAAAGTAACTAGCCCATAGGTCTGGATCTACCCTATGGTTCCCAATTGCACTATTAAGAAACAAAACAATATAGTTTAAAAACCAACAACTGAGCAGCCTGGATGTACTCTGTGGCTCTTATCTGCCGTAACATTCTATGTTTTTATGTATTTGGTTCCCAACTGAAGTACATGACTTCCTCCCAGAGAACTGCTTCCAATTGGATTATGTGGTTTTAAAATAGAGAACCTGTTTCCTTACTGGAGTACGTGGTTCTCTGTTGCACTATTTGGCTCCCAATCAAAGTACATGGTTCCTTATTAAAGTACATGGCTTCCAATTTGATTACATCTAATTGGAGTGCATATTTCTCTACTTTACATGGTTCCCTTTTAGACGAATTATATATGAGATAATTTAAATACTATGATTTGTCTCACCCACTGAATTTGTACTTATTACTGCTGTAATATGAAGGAGTAGGGTGAGAGAGGTTCTTGCTAAAAATTTAACTATGTAACATTTATTAACAAACCTACTTCCCTGTTGAAAACAAATAGAGTAGACTTCTGTTAAAATGTTGTGCACAGCAGTGAATAGTCCATTGAATATTCATGCCTACAACCAATATATATTTTAATGATAAATGTGTGGTCATCAATTCTCTTATTTTGGGAGTGGTTAATTCAATTTCCCCAAGCCAATCCCAGACGGGGTTGCCTTGTGACATGTAAATGCCAGGCTAAAACCATTCCAATCAGACCCGAACTTTTATTAATAAATCAGTCAACTGATTCAAGTCAGACTTCATCGATTGCAAAAGAAAATTAATTTGGTAGACCAGTTGAGGTCATAAGTTATTTGACCGAATCCAGACACTGGATTCCCACTGTAATCAGCCTTCTGTGTGAGCGCATTTGAGGCCACCGAACTTGCTCACACAGATTTCCATTGGATGAACCCTACCTTAGGACTTACGATCTTAAAATTGGATCAGAAGGCTGCATGGTGTGTGTAGGGCACAAAATACAAAGCACCAGCAATCGGACTCAGTGTCGAAATCACGTTGGTAGGCAAATCATTGCATAAGTCTGGAGCCAGATCTATACTGAACTTGCGGAAGATTGCAGAATGAGTGCAATCACAAAATGCAGCTGTTTTCCAATTTGGATTTGGTCCTTCTTTTCCATTCTTACCCACCAGCAGTGATCAACATATCTGAATCCTCTATGGCAGGACTGGCCAACCTGTGGCTCTCCAGATGCTGTGAAACTACAAATCCCAGCATGCTTTACCTATATAGACAGAGCTGATGTCTGACAAAGCATGCTGGAAGTCATAGTTTCACAACACCTGGAGAGCCACAGGTTGGCCGGGCCTGCTCTGTGGCTACAGTACACAATAAATCCTTAGCAACAAATGCATAGTTTGGTTCTTGTGTGATTATAACCCAACTCCTCTGTTGGAACGTTTGGGATTGTCATTCCTCTTATAACCAATAAAGTTGGATTGCATTTTAATCATTGAGAACAGATCTGATCTGAACATTTAGATGCGCTCAGAAAATAGAGGAAGATCGGGACTTGGGATCCAGCACAGTATGATAATGTTACAAGCTTATTGTCTGATAGGACAGGTCTTGTGGCTGAGCTATTATCTGACACATAAATGTATTACTGGCTGTAGCAGTGAATAGAACAAGTGGCACTTACGAGGGAGGGCCCGACTCAGTCTGGGCATCCTGCCTAATGTTTCAAACCAAGGATTAAGAGCTTTGTGGGACATATGAACTCCACACAAATGCAAACATTAGCATGATTACAATTGAGCAAACTATGTAGTACAACCTCCTGGTCGCAATCCAGCACAGCTGTATATAGAGATTGCTACAAAGAAGCACTGTTACATGAACTCAGAGAGAGGTAGCTCAGAGAAGATTACTTTTGTTTCTATTATTCTAATCCCTCTGCCATAAAAATGTATCTCCCGGCCATATCAGAGTGTACATTGCATGGGAAGAAGGAAAATCACAGGCTCGCAGACGCAGCCAAAATTCTCCAAATTCTCTAAAACAGCTCGGTCTTCCGCCCACTGATAAGAATATATAGAGGTGTGTTCAGCAAACACACTGTAAAGCAAAGCTATATAAGACAAGATACATTAGTGCAGTGCTTTATTTGTAAGAAAAAAGGGGCTGGAACTCATATTAACTCACACGTGACCACATGGCCAATCACAAGCCGAGCAGCCATCACAACCAACGCGGATAAAGTACACATGCTTTGGACTCGACACACAAGCAGCCCACATGCACCGTTTTAATGATTTTGCCATCAAAACTTTTAAAACTTGGAAAATCCAAGGGCGTTTTATGACAATAAAAAGCACTGCATTAGTCTATAGTCTATAATATTCACTCATATGGACGTTAAGTCTAATCCTCATGGTGCATTCTTCTGGTCACATGTGGTACAGAGTTGATGCAACATCTTCTTTCTCTCTTTCTTGATCCTATTTAACCCTTGGTTAAGGATCTAGGCAGGGCCAGCTTAACGATGGGGCTAATGACACGACAGTCCCAAAATAGGCCCTCACACACTACAGATCTCCAGGCCTTCCACTGCAGTGCATAAGGTTGTATGTCAGGGACTGTCAAAGCACCCTATTTATTGTGGGCCCTCGATAATTTTCAGCCCCAGGCCTCAATCCGGCCCTGGATCTAGAATAAACTTATATTTATCGCCTGTATGTTTAAATTGTTATTCCGTGCTAGCC
>WWET01000507.1:493427-526251 GCA_011038615.1 Limnodynastes dumerilii
GCCACACCCCCAGCTCCCACAGTGGTTACACCAATAGCTGTGTTCCTACTAAGAATATTAGAAGGAAAAAAAAAGTACAAAAGCTGTGTAACTCTCACAAATCAGATTGTTATGACCCTTGGGGCCAGATTTACTAAGCTGTGGGTTTGGAAAAAGGGAGATGTTGTACATAGCAACCAATCAGATTCTAGCTGACATTCTCTAGTATGTAATGGGAAATTGAGAGCTAGAATGTGATTGGTTGCTTTGGGCAACATCTCCACTTTTCCAAACCCGCAGCTTAGTAAATCTTTGGTCTTTACTATTTTTTTTTTTGCATTTGAGCAAATAAGGAACGCCAGTGCTGACATGTTTTTACAGAATGTAGAGATCATCCTGTATATATGATATAAAAATTTCTAGGGCATCCGAGGAATTCCCAAGCTGTGAACGGGCGAGAGGCTTTGGCATCACTATCAATGACAATCAGCACCTGTGTCACAAGCACTTCTTTACAGAACCCTAGATGCGCAGTGCATTTTCCCCTCTCAATGTTTCCATTAAAACCTGTCCTCAGATGTGTACACTGATGCTCAGCTCTTCGTCTGACAGGACCTGCCACATCAGCTCACGTCGCCCTGTCTGCCAGCCCTGACAGATGCACACAGCTGATCTGTGTATTCTTCCTTAAGTGACAATTTCAAGGTGTCATCTTTGGTTGGGTTGAATAAAGTCTCAGTCTCTGCTCATAGTTATTGTTTTAGCTCAAGGTGCGAGCCTACTGGTAGGATTTTCCTGCCAAGAGTTTAACATTTGTACGAGAATTCCAATAAGATGCCACCCACGCTTTATACAGTAATCATAAAATCTGATTTTCTATGGTTGCACCTGAACTCGGAGTGAACTTTGTGGTCAGGATGAAAAAATGCTCATTGGCCGTTGGACATTTTCCATCCTATTTGTAGAATTTATAGGTGGATTCAAAGTAACATGTTTTCCAATTGTTTTCCAAACCTAACCACTGCCTTAAAAATCTTCAGTCAGTAGACAATAGGGTATATTTAACAATATTTGTTATTAAGAAAAGGGGAGACAACTCTTTGTAATTTGTAATATAGGTAAAAAACTACTGTGGGTCATAAGTCTTAAAGAGGAAAACTAAATATACACAGACGTAAAAATGACATTAATAATGACCCTTTAATACTGTAGTTTTATCCAGTGCTGCAATATTGAACACAATAGTTTTGTTAATATTAAAAGGGACATACAGTTGTTTTACCCTCAATTAATACTGGCCACAGAGGTCTGGTTGATGAGGGGAGGGAACTCCCCTGTCACTCCAATATCTCAACAGTTACACTGCCGAAAAGGGAATCTTAAGTGTCCCATAAGGGGCTCCTTACTGTAAAATTTAAAGCCCCCCCTCAACCCACCTTATGGAATTTAGGTACGCGGATGGGAGGAGAGGGGATGGGCCTCGGACATATGGAGGTTCATCTGGTGTGCAAGAAAAAGAGAAAGTAATAGATATACATTAGGGAATATGAGCATATCTCCCAAATACCCGATTCCAGTGGGACCCTCCAAATTTTGAGTGACTGTCCTGCTGTTCCCCTGCCTTCCATTTTGTCTTGAAAAGTGCACTTTATTACTGTGCTTAACTTGTCCAGTTTCACCATGCCAAAAAGGGGGGTGTAGTCACCACCTCAAACGGCCCTTATTCGAAAGGGCCATTTTCTACAAGGTTATACCGAAGTTCCTGGGAAATCTGGCTTGCGGAGGAGAGAAGCAATCAATGATTCCCAGAATGAAGACACCTCAGCGAATGGTAAGTTTGCCTTCTCCTAATTATGACCCTGATTCTAACCCTCGCCTTCTATTACTCTAACCTTAACCCTCCCCTTCCATTACTCTAACCCTAACCCTCCCCTTCCATTACCCTAACCCTCCCCGCAGCCTTACCCTAAAACTCCCCATAGATTCTTAACCCGCCTGTTTGGTTGGTGCATTGGGTCTGTGGTGGTGAGACAGGTCTGCGGTGAACGAATGAAGGGTAAGTATGCCGATTGGCTTACTAACCCATTCATAAAAAATAAAATCCAAATAGCACCATTTTCAAAATATAGACAGATGAAAATGAGCTTTCGGCTGTCTCTAATTCATAAACGGCATTTTCACAGCGGCAATTGACACCCAAAAAAAGAGGTTGAGTTTACAAGAAAATGGGCACAGTTTGGGTAGAACTGGGCAGTGCTTATTGGTCTTGTTTTCAGGAGTGCAAATGTTGCCAGATGTATAAATCAGATTCTTGGGTCCTTTATCAGATGCCTGAAGGAAGTGAGAAGAGGAAGAAATAGGAAGTAAGATAAGAGGTAAGTGGACACTGACATTGTGGCAGACCATATCTCATAGTTGCTGACTCCCGAAATTCGGTCATTCTCCTGGTATCCCGGGAGAGCCGGCAAATCTCCCGCAAGGGACTTGAGGCTCGTGGTTTCCATGAAACCACGGCCTCAAGTCCTGCCCCCCTGCCTGGCAACACTAGTTTACTANACCGGAAATTTAGGCAGAACAGCAAATCTCCCAAAAATCCCCATGGTCTCATTATAGTAATCCCTTGTGTTACTGGGGATGGGCAGGACTTGATGACATCATCAAGCCCTGCCCAATCCTGAAATGCTATGAATTAAAGTAGTGATCGACTGGGGATTTGCATAAATCGCGTCATTAAGCCACACCCCCTGCCTGCTTCTATGGCTTGCCTCCGGGATCTCCCGAGGGGGAGCTTTTATAAGTCGGCAACCCTGCCATACCTTTAATGGAAGGTCTTTCTGGTCTATTGTAAAAAGATGCAGTCAGCCAATCAGAATGCTCCAAATACCCAAGCTCCCTGCACTCTAATTCACTGTAGACCAATAACATGATACCTTTGCATTATGTACCTCGCTGCTCACAGACTTCCAGACCCCAAGTAGCCAGCAGGGTCTCCCTCACACTTGTCGATCATAACAAATACTACTTTACTTTCTATCCATATGTACAGTATTTCAGGTCAAAAGTACAAGAAAGGCGTCCACTGACCGCTCAGGGACAAACAGGAACTTAAATGACTGCAAATGAATATTAAGTAATGTGATTCCTTTGCACGGAAAGTGTGTTTGATGGGCCTATGGTCAGGACAATTAGAAGTACAGAAACATTTCTCTTTATAAACTTGTGGGGCTTTACTATTACTTACTCCGGTATAATTGTCATTCAAACCCCCATCTCTTAATCTATGCATGTCTTGCAGCATCCCTATAATCCGTCCTTGTTCTGCGAAGCAAATTACCTTCAGCGATCTCATTCCTTTATCTTCCTGAGCATGTTATTGTACAGCTTGGCACAGGTTTCCTCTTATGGGGAAATATTGGTATACTTTCTTTTATTATGGATCCATAAAACGGCCATGAATATTAATTTCTTAAGAACGACTTCAGACTGTTGCTTTAATCATTCCTACTGTGGCGCAGGAACAGTATTTATTTAGCAGTTTGCAAGTAACTATAGTCACTGAGAACATATCATACATATCCTTACTAGCGCTATCACAACACCAGGCAGGAAACATCATTATAATATCATGTGCACGTTCATAAATTATTTTATGTAATTCATTCATTGTTTGACTTGTAGTTTTTTTTAACTACAAAGCAAACATTTTACCTCTTACCAAATAGAAGGTGACTGTCACACTTTCCACCCAGCTGTCAGTCTGCCCAACCCCCACCTATACAGACCCTCCAACATGACCCATTCCATTAGGTACAATATAATCTGCTCCTGAGCTTCCAACTGTCACTCACCTGGTTTATATGAATTAACTGATATTTAAAAAACTATTTGCCTCTTCAACAAAGGTGGTTACCATAGTAACTGACAGTTGAAAGCTGAGGAGCAGAGTATTTTGTACCTAATGGAATGGGTCATGTTGAAGGGTAAGGTATGCCTATACCAGACACACATACACACTCCACGGCGGCACAACTGTGTAAAACTATTTACTAAAACAGGACCGGATGCAGAAATAGGGACTGGATTCAGACCACCATGCGTTTACTGCACCCACAGAGGTCTGGCAGTTCACATGGAAGAGGGGAGTGAATGGCCGTTAATCCGTACGGAAGCAGATAAACCCGTCCACACGGTAACATTTAAATGCTCTCCTTACAGAGTTTAGGACGGGAGGAAAGGATGTGCCGCCCTTTCTGACGGATCTCCAGACGTGTTGAAGTTCCATACGCCTGGATATCTGTACCCAGGACTGCCATCAGAAGTTGTGGGGCCCGAAACACATCTGCAGGGCCCCGCCCCCTATGTGACGTCACATGGGGCGGTGCCGCACGGACCTGCCTTAACAGCTGGCCGATGTTCAAGGAAATTCTTCCCTGTGCACTGGCCCGCTAATGACGGCAGGCCCTATCAGCCCCCCCCCCCCCCCGGACGCGCCCCCCCCCCGATGACGGCCCTGTCTGCACCGTAACATCTGCCTGAAAATCAGCCCGATCCGGCTGCTTGTGGAATCTGGCTGATGTACATCTGATCCGATCCTAGCAGTGTTTTAAGGCCGTACAGAGGTTACATCCACCCGCTCCTAAGCTCCTTAGGAAAAGGCACCCCCCACCCACACAGGGCCGCCATCAGGGCGGGACAGCCGGAACCTAATGGGGGCCCGTCGATACTTACCCTAGCTCTGTAGCAGCAGGTATCGGTGGTATCCTATCGCCGATACTTGCTGCTCATCGCTATTCAGTAGCCGGCCAATGTACAGGGAATTTCTTCTCTGCGCACCGCCCTACTGTTAAAGCGTGTCTGCCAGGCCCCACCCTTATGTGACGTCATCAATGATGGCACCGAGGGTATGGGGCCCACGGCTAGGTCCCAGGCCCCACATTTGATGATGCCGGCCCTGCACCCACGTATGAAATTCTGTACGCTCACGTGTCCAGATCCCTGCCTTCTCTTGTCTCCATATAAGTGTGGAGAAACAATTGTAGTTAGGGCTAAACCCAGCCCTTCCTGTACAATTTAAATAGGAAGTTCCGCCTACTGTCTGGTACGCATCGACGTATCCATAATGGGGGCAGGGTGTGGTCTCTCAGAACAGAGGGCCCCAAAATGTATGTATGAACAGTAAGCATGCTTTTTTTTTCATTTTCTATGTGAGGGGAAGGGGAGTCTGTGGGTGCCGGGGGGAATGAGGGGTACCACGGAGTGTGTGGACATCTTAGGGGATTTGGGGGCCCTGCACAAGTCCCTCACTTCTGACACGTCCCATATACGGAAGTTCAGGACGTACGGAAACCAGCACCGAGCATTCAGGACTTCTGTGCATAACCGCGGTACTGCGCATGTCTGAACGGACCAGGTGCGTCCAGTGCACGTAATTCATCTGTCGTCGAGCTTAGTTCTGGATCAGGCACACAGTAACTGTTCGATTTATCTTTAATTGAATTCATCTCCGTGGCTGAGATTTATACATACACCAGAGATGCTGATCTGAAACCTGACACCTGTGAAAATATTACATTAATTATGCTCAGTTATCATTGCTCATTAAAGGATATTTTATTCCAAAATACATATTGATCAATATAAAGCCCTGCTCATTTTTATTAGTCTATTTCCCAGGGGCTGCTAAGAAATCAGAAAATAAATATATCATTTGTAATATATAATTAGGATTTTGCCCATATATAGAAGAAAAATGACTGATTTTGGATCTATGACAACGAAGGGTTAAATGGACTGATGTGCTGACAGTCTGTTGAACCTATTTGGGTGGTCAATATTGATTGTAGTTTTATTGGGTTTTGTCAACCCTTTGAATATATAAAGCAGCTTATTTAGCTCATATTAATCATATATCATCAGGGTCTTGTCTGATGAATCAAAACAGTCCACAAGACTCTAATGTTTCCCAAAGACGGAATTAAAATATTCTCCCAGAGGACTTTGCCATTTTGTAATTTGTGCAGTTTGCATGAAATGTTGCTGTCACACGCTTCTGAAAAATCCACAATTGAGACGGCAGCCTAGTAAAAGTCTAATTGCTGTTTGAATTTATTAGAGGTGTAGCCCAGAATTGTCAAATTAGAATAAAATATGAGTAAGGTCCCAACAGACCTGTACCTGACCCGTACTTACCTGTAGGCCAGGTAATCACCCAGTGACAAAAAAAAACATGAGTTATAGAGGAGACAGTGTTAGAATAGAGAGGTGGTGTTTCCTAAACTAATGCTAAACAACAGGATAAAAGTAAAGCTGGTCATTATCTGTGCGCAATAAGTAAAAGCAAAGTGTTCTACCTGCATGCAAAGAGTAAAATTATTTGTCTCTCTCTGAAATTCAACTCAGGTGCAACTTTCCACCTGAAATCTTCTTATATTGCAGTCCATTATTATTATTAAGTTAAAAATGCAAGTATAAAAATATTCTACTTATCTAAAGGCAGTCATTAAGACATCAATGAAGTTTGACATGCAAACATAGATGTCGGAATAGAGAATTATGCCCCCCCTTCCCAAATGTGAAGGGGCAGCACCAGGGGAGAGCAGGGGGCACTCTGTAAGTCATTAAGACTAAAGTGCCAGCACTTTAGTCATATAGGCTCATCCGTAATTTGCTGAGAAGCGGAATTAAGTAAAAATACCAAGAGCTAGAATATTACTAATGAGTCTGTATGACTTAAATGCCAACATTCCAGTCATAGAGACTTGCAGAGTTTTGTAGACCTACTCATGCGCCACCCCCTGCCCCCCTTTACCTCCTCCTCCCTTTAGATAGGCTGAAGCCGCTGGGAGAGAACATGATGTTTCCATCTACAGTATTAAGCAACAGTTAAACTCAAAACACTGGTAAGATAAACAAAAACCATTGTGTTCGTCCAAGAGGTTTTGTAAATGTATTTCCTGAAAGCAATGAGAGAGTGTATGTTAATACAATAAAATAATATATACATTTTCTTCCTTCCTAAACTCTTCTACAACCAAATTCAACTTTACTCTTACCAGTAGTTTAAAGCTACTGAATCGGGATGATTATAAATGCGTAAAGCACTACAACAATTGCATATTAACAAAGCCCGGGGTCCAATTAATCATTACACCATCAATAACTCATTTGCATAAAACTATTCTCTTTACAGAGTCTATGTGTAAGGTGACAGGGTTACCTCATCGATTATGTAAATTCCCCATCAAGCTTTACAGAAGCTGTCTGAAGAAATAAAAGGGGCTGTCTGTTGCAGACAACTCAATATCAGACGCTCTTGGCAAATCCGACTGCTAAACAAAGCCGGAGAAATGATACACCATTTACATTTTAAAATAAAGTTCTCCGTCAATGGCAAGCATTTAGCTTTATTATGTAAAATGTCTGTGTTTAGCCAAAGTGTCTGCTCTGTTGGTATAGGGGAGTTAAAGAGTTAAGGTATGTCTTAGCTCACATGGGTTTCTATCTTATGGTGGAATAAGGGACTTTGGGCCGGATCCAGACCTAAGTGCTTGTTACGTTACATCGTGTAGCGTATTTTCTATGCACTCCCCTCGCTCGTACGTACTTTGGCCGTTTTGCGCTTCCCAAACTCTACCTTAACTACCGATGTACGTAAAGTTTGTACGCATGTAAGTGCCTAAGCACAGCCATACTTTACAATTTAAATGCCTCACCCCGCCTCCGAAGCGTAATTACGGTGGATAGGCCTGATCCAGACCTACGCCGTATCGGCATTTACTTACCCTGACACTCCCCCTGCGCGGGTGTATGGCCGCTTAGCCCGCCCTCCTATCCTCATCTAACTACCTCCCCCCGCCCACCTACACTAACCTGAACGTATGGACGCTGGAGGACGTCCCCTCCAGCGTCCCTACGGCGCTGCTACAGACGCCCGATCCAGGATCGGGCGTTGCCGTAGCAACGCCGGGCAACATCTGCCTGGCGCATGCGCAGATCACTAGGACGGCGGGCGTTATTCTGGATCAGGCCCGATGTCACGTCCCTTCATTCGTAGTTACGCTGTTGATACGAGGCTGGTACGTATGATCAGAGTTACGTGGTGTAAGATCTGCTGCACGTTTTTACGTCACCGGTTACCGTAAATACATGTGTACGTAGCTCTGGAGCTACCCCTTTGTGCCTACAAACGCCTCATAGAGGGATTTTGTTTTCTCTGCACGCCTTACTTCCTCTATACAACAGGAAAGCTACACAAACCATATTGGTGTGGGATGTACTATTTAGGACGTTTGGGGCTGACTGGATCACCTTTTTTCCTAATTCGTAGCACCAGGGTTGCCGATTCTCCCATAATATTCGGGAGACTTACGAAATCCGGGCGGTTCTCCCAGTACCCCGGGAGAGGCAGCAAATCTAGAAAATAATTTGTATCTGGGACTTGTATGTTTCAAACAGTGTTGCCTCTAGCAGTCATACCAACCAATCATATTCTAATTATATAGAAGGAATACCAGGGGCTAAATTTACTAAGCTGCGGGAGAGAAAAATGGAGATGTTACCCATAGCAACCAATCAGATTCTAGCTCTC
Source organism: Limnodynastes dumerilii (assembly GCA_011038615.1). NCBI lineage: Eukaryota > Metazoa > Chordata > Amphibia > Anura > Limnodynastidae > Limnodynastes > Limnodynastes dumerilii. The sequence continues at coordinate 501,994 of WWET01000507.1, forward strand.
ACTTTTCTATTACATACTAGAAAAATGTCAGCTAGAATCTGATTGGTTGCTATGGGCAACATCTCCACTTTTCCATACCCACAGCTTAGTAAATCTGGCCCCAGGAATCTGATTGATATGGGTGACATCTCCTCTTTTCCATTTTAGAAGCTTTATTATATATTACTCATTTCTACCTATATCTTAATGTGTAAATGGGCCTTGAACTATTGACTAATTTTATTGCTTAGTATTGTTAAATATTACAATTTATACATATAACATATATCCTATATAATGGCCCAGATCCAGAACTACGCTTGTGTGCGAATTTACGCCTGGCGGACACGTAAACTCGCTTTTTTGCATGTACTGCGCATGCGCACGACAGAGAATGCGCTACGTTACGGAACGGAACTCTGAGCGTATGGGTCATTCACGTATTTGCTGCGTAAATTCGTACGTGGGGGCGTGCCAATTTTACGCGTGGCAAAACTTTTCTTGTACAGTATGGGTGTGCTTAGCTGAGTAAGTCCGTGTTGCCCATACGTACGTGTGCGGGTGACAGCGGTTACGCGGCCAAAAGTTAAGGTAGGGTTTGGAAAGCGGAACTCGGACAAAATACGTACATTCAAGGGGTGTGCCAAGGGGAGTGTATAGAAGGTACGCACGCGTAAATACGCTACGCTAGTAAACGGATTGCAAGCGGAGTTCTGGATCTACCCCAATATATCTATATATATAATAATCCAGCCTCCCATGCACGGAGTTCCAAATACACGACCTTACCTACTCATTCTCTCTTAAAATGGAGACTGATGGGAGTCTGGATAAGGCAACTGTACACTTTGTATACCACGCATTTCGTCTAGCACTCGCTCACGCCTCAGCATTAGTAATCCATACTCAAATCGTGTTAATCCCTGAATAAATTGTGTTGTCTCCATGGGCCAGATTTACTAAACTGTGGGTTTGGAAAAGTGGAGATGTTGCCCATAGCAACCAATCAGATTTTAGCTGACAAACTCTAGTATGTAAAAGGAAAGTGAGAGCTAGAATCTGGTTCCTATAGGCAACATCTCCACTTCTCCTTTCCCACAGCTTAGTAAATTTGGCCCCATATATTGCAATAAAATGGCCTTGTTATGCAAATGGTTAATGGATGCTACAAATTACAATACCTGTAAAAACCAAACAAAAATTTTTTGTGCTGATATATTGAACTGTTTATAAATAATGTTCAATTTAACAGGAATGATCTGGGAGAGATGAATTTAAAGAACTGTATTTATTATGAGCAATTCATTGTACAGGGTTCCAGCGCAGTCCTTTCAAAGTGGTTTTCTGATTGGATCACACATTTAACTCTTTTTCTGCCAGCTCTGCATTCTATCAACAATTGTTCATTGGACGAGAACAACTTTTATACCTGTAGACAGACCAAGTGACGTTAGGAAGTATGTAGGAGACACATCACATGGGAACAATAAGAAGAGCAGATGAGGCATATAATAACTGTCGGCAGGTATCCTATTCCTCCCTGTACTTCTTTAGCAGTACGGACACAATGGGTTTCTAGTTAAAGAGGTTGGACAGCGAGGGGAACACTCTTAGTATTCTTGCTGGTAGCCACTTTTAGCTGCTTATTACGGATACATGTTAATTGTATGCAAATGCTCTATTATGCAGATGTGTGAGAGCTCACCCTGTGCAGCAATTAAAATAAGGACTCTGTAAATAAAGAGCAGCTCATTAAGCTTGTTAGGAAATCGGTTTGCTTTGGGTTTAAACAGAAGGTGCTGAAATACAAGAAGAAATCTTGTCCTTGATTCCCAGAAATGGGATGAAACCGAGTACATCAGACATCATGAAATATATGCAAATACGACATTTGTGATACGTTTAACATGGCCTTGGCAAATTGCTGGGGTTAATTAGCGCTACACCAAACATACTGTTTATGTTGATTTAAAGACATAGGGCCTGGGGAAAAAGCGCTTGCTTTAAATAGTAAAAAGGTTTAAGAGTCATCCAGACGTGGACATAAGTGTAGCCAGGGCCGCTGCCAAATATTTTGGGGCCTGGGACACGTGCGTAGCACCAGGGTTGCCTACTTTTCAAAGCTTCCCCACACGGGAGGGAAGCCATAGAGTACTGCAAGGGGGTGGGGCTTAATCACGTGATTTGTGCAAATCGTGTCATTAAGCCCCACCTCCTGTCAATTACTCATATAGGGCTGGATCCAGACCTTGTTAAGTGCTTAAACTTAGTTACACCTGGGCTAAACCATGTTGATTTCAGGGGAGTCATATTGCATCTGTTGCAAACAGTATTAGAGTTGAGAGGTGATGTTTCCTATCCCAAGTCTAAATAACAGTGTGATAGTAAAGCTGGTCAGTATCTGTGTGCAGTAAGCAATTCACAGATATATCCCTGCATGCAAAGTGTACAATTTACATGACCTGAAATCTGCATGGTTTAGCCCAGGAGCAACTTTCCTCTCTTATTTTAAGAATCTTCTTAAGTCTGAATCAGGTCCATTGAGACAAAAAGGCTACAATTGAATGTATATTAGCATCCTAATCAGGGATTCTTGCTTACCTGAATATTTCTGCTCCACCTACTTAATAATAGTCTATATTGTTAGAGGCACATACAAAACAAATATATCCAGGTACATGCAGTACTTAGTGTGTAGATCCCATTGGCAGGGTTATTGTTTCCCAGCATTGATATTGGGAGGATGACAGGGCATAACCAATTTGAATCACTTGTTTCTCACTTTTTTTATTTTATATTTCGCTGTTAGTATAGGCCCTACTTATTTTTAGAATAATTTAGTAAAGCATTAAACCTTTTTACTTTTTTCATTTGCCACTGGTCATATAGGATTGCTACTCTACCAGAGGGATATCTGTTTTTGTCTTTTCTCTTGTATATCTTCTTCATCCAGGGTGATAGCACGATCATTACATTTAATAGTTACACAGATAATTATCAATAACTTTTACTTTTAGAGTGCGGTCTTCAACTATTTTAGCCACTAGGCAGGTTCCTGATCCTGGTATATTTCCTGACCTCTTTCCAGTGTGAAGCTATTCTTTTGTTGCTGGATGCAGCTACACCCGGGATATAAGTCAGAAATCTATCCTCCACTCTATCCTCATCCCATATCACTCCATTTCTACCGTGGCAATCAGATTCCCCTCTATTTGAGGCTAACCACCTGCCCTTGATAGAGCAGATCTCTACACTTGTCCAAAGCTGGCTGTGATACAAGACTTCTTGGTCAGGCTTTCCAGCGGCTTTTTGCCAAAACTCCTATCGATTACTAGAGATGAGCGCCGACCCCTGGAATTCTGTACGACAGAAGATCCCCCATGACATCTGGAGTGCACATGTGCTCTTCCTTCAAAACACCTGACTTTCACACTTTGGGCCTCATTTACAAAGGACGATTTGTCCTAAATCGCCATAAATTGCGTGATTTGACCCTCTGAACTCACATCACGGTATTCACAAAAGGTCAAATTGCGTGATTTATGGCTTAAAAAATCACCTCTGCAAACATCGCTGGACAGATATCGTCCAGATATTTGCCATTCAAAAGACAGAAAAAAAAATTTGTGGTATTCACTAAAGGCGAATTGAAGAAATCGCCTTTAGTGCGACCTCAAATCACAAAAAAAAAAAAATTGCAGCCTGAGAGGTGCGATTTTCATGTAATCACACGTCCCTGACCCTCAAAAACACATGTCAATATACTTAACATGTTTTTGTGTGTGAAAAAAGCAAGTGCTGCATGGTTGAAAGCCTTAGCCATGCTGTGCTGATAGAACTACAAGGCTCAGCATTGCTTAGCCTTGTAGTAATAACCATGCCACACTGTGTGTAGTGTGTGTAAAAAAAAAAAGACAGTGTGCACCAAACATACTTTAACACAATACAGTAAGTGTGCATGTAAAAAATAATTTTCCCTAACCAATTATGTTCCCTAATGTGTGCACTTACCTCCGGTGGTCACTGTGTCCTATCCTAAGTGTTTGAATGCAGTGTGTGGTGTTGTAAAAAAAATTAAAGTTTTGAGCACTCACCGTTTGCTGGCATCTCTCTGGGGAAGCGGTGTTGGATGTGCTGAAAGTTCTTCACTTGATTGTAGTCTTGGTTCCGGTTGATTGGAGTCACTCGTCCGGTTCTCTGGCTCTTCTGGACTTGCCACGGCGGGGACACGCTCCTCTTCTTCCGCGGTACTGCTCCTAATGACCATTTGGTCACTAGGGGGCAGTGTCTTATATAATAGATGAAGTCAGAAACGCTAGAGCACCAGTGTAACTGACATTGCATCTTTGTGAATACTGCGATTTAAACCAAAAAATCGCGAGTAAATCGCGGCGAAATGAAACGATTTCATCTCGCCTTCACAAATTGATCTTTGTAAATGAGGTCCTTTGCGTGCATAAGTCTGGTGTCGAACGGAAGCCTGGATCCAGTTCCAGAATATTTATTGAAATACAATATTACTTTATTGTTTTCTGTCCATAGAGGTGTCTGTCATTACTTGACTGGTTTCAAGAAGATATCAGTCATAGTTTCAGACCCTCCCACATGACCCATTCCATTTGGTACAAAATGTTCTGCTCCAGAGCTCAGCTATCAGTTACTATGGTAACCACCTGAGTCAGACAGAAAAATGTTTTTCAAATATCAATCAATTCATTGAAACCAGTGACAATGTGAAAGCTCAGGAGCAGAGTATTTTTAACAAATGTAAGGGTTTCTGTGAGAACATTAATAAAGTGTTTTAAGATTAACGTAACACCCCCTGTTGTCTGTTCTCAATACATTAAAAAAACAGAAACAGTAGTTTTCCATGGATTTAATTATATAAATAACATAAACATAAAATATCAAATATAATCCATTTATTTTTTTTCAATATAAAAAAACAGCAAAATATAACTAAAGCTGTGTAAGTATTTCAATAACAGAATGATGGTTATTTACATAGCAGCATCTATGCATATCAAATTCCAGTGACATTAAAATGCATTGTTATAATGATCACAGTTTTCGTTAATGTGGAGATTTTGTTGCTCATAGTAACCAAATTCATGTTTTGGTTAATTTTTTTTTATTACACTACAGAAATTACCATTATAATATGAATTGTTCCTAGGAAAAACACCGCCTCTTCCCTTTGCACTAGTTTATATTAATGCCCAGCAGTTGTATGCAACATTATGGTTTAAAGTGCACATGTACTCTACACACAGGAAGAATCTTTATTGCTTCCACCGATTATTTGCCTAGGAACCAGTAATATTTGAAAGGCTCTAGTTCAAATAATTTTGTGAAACCCCCTTTAATAGTTTTTCTGATGGGAAGCGAAGCCTTAGCTGAATAGAAAGTCAGTGCTCCAGTCTTGTTGTTTTCCGTTGGTCTGTTTGTCTTTGTACTATAATATAAAGATACTAAAATCCTGGACTGGGGAGGCTGGAGAGACATACTCGGGAGGCTGGAGAGACTGGAGAGACATGCTAGAGAGGCCAGAGACATACTGGGGAGGCTGGAGAGACATACTAGGGAGGCTGGAGAGACATGGACGGGTAATACTGTGGAGGCTCAATGAGACTTTTTATTTTTCTTGAGGCCCACACAATTTTTTATTGTTTGGCACAATTGGAGTTCTGAGTTTGACATACCTGGCATACAAACATCCTGGGCAGGGAGCAGAAACAGCTTTATTCAGGGACACTGTGGATGCATTGCATTATTCTAAAAAGCCACTAAAGTAAGTCTAGCAGGAAGTCTTCTCTTACACTACAACCATGGATACAGACATGGATTAAATACATTTGTATATGTGGACATTGGCGTATCTATAATGGGTTCAAGGTTTGCAGTGTACACAGACCCTTCTGAACAGTAGGCAAATCTGTGAGTGGAAATCTGGATTTGGACCACTGAGTATATACCAGAGGGAATTTGCAGTGAAAGCAATTCAGTTTTATTAATTCAGCAGCGATCATCTATTAAATGTTTAAATAATATCACACTATCCTCTTCCTCTTATTTTGTGCTTTATGTTTTTCATGAGGAAAGAAGATTAATAGAAATAATACCAATACTGGAACAATAAACTCAAATTAGTTAAAAAGACTTTCACATAAAGCAGTTAGTGTGTACTATTAAGCTGTAGTGTTTCTATTTGATGGGCTACCTGTTAAATGTCAATTGCATTCATAGTTATTGGAGATTTGTAGGTTGAACTCTTTGGTCACCATACAGCTACTCACACTAAGGGGCACAGATGGAGTTCAACAACTTGTACTGTTAGATTCCAATAGCCATGGGTTGTTCTAGCTCTTACTTTTAATTTTACTTACCTCTGTATTATTGGGGTCTGCTTATTCTCTTAGGGCCGTATGCAGACTCCCGGACGTATACATATACCTCCGGAGTTTAACGTTTTGACTACTGCGCATGCGCAGTAAATTTATAACGTAATCTACGTATCTTTTCCATACGTAGATTGCGTATATGCAATCTTTAAGAAGTAAATTAGTAGTCAAAAACGTTAAACTCCGGATGTATATGTTATACGTCCAGGAGTCTGCATACGGCACTTAATTCCTTACTTGGTGTCTCTGCGTAACGACCTCGGGACCGTCCACTGTTTTAATATATTCATGTGATCATCCTTTTATATTTTGCATATACTGATTTACTATGGTTTTTTTTTGTATGTTATTTTTATCTATGTTGTTTGTACGTTATTAAAGTATCAATTCAATGACTGCTTGATATGTTAGTTTGTCACAGAGGAAATAGAAATTTTCCCATGTACTATTTGAAGGATTTATTTTCTATACGTGGTATATTTAGTTTTAATTTATTTGTTATCACTTTAATGTTTTCTTTGCTAGGGAAACACAAAAATTCCCCCATATGAATCCTCTTGCATAGCTCCTATAGAAAATAGTCCCTATGATGAAAAATATATGTCAGAAAAAGAAAAATACCTACTGAGATTGGGTAATAAAAATGTTCACCATCCTTTTTTTTTTACGTGGTATATGAATATTACAGGTTAAAATAGTGTGCAATAATTTCCATTCTTTTATTCATTTTTTAAGAGAAATAAGTAACCCTAAATTGATCGGTTATGCTCAATTACCATTGCCTCTACTGCTCCCAAGGGTGATTTATAATACTGAGCATGGAATAAAAAATTCAGTGCAATTTACTTAATCTTATCTAATTCTAAGATGATTTTCTTTGACAATCTATTTATCATAATTATTAGTACATGTCGAGGTTAATAGAATCACAAACTATATAAAGAAACTTCTATAATTTATTCCTGGTGGTTTCATTGCTGGTTTGTAATCTGCATTTATGTTGAAGTTTAGATAATTATGCAGTGACAGAATAACAAAAAAGAAAAATAATAATGTCATTCTGTAGAAAAGTGTGTCCTTTTTAACATTTGGGGATTTATTAGTTGGGGGTGTAAATGGGAATAATTTCAAAAAGCACTGTTGCAGTAGCCCATGGCTATGTCAAGATTACAGGATGTCTCACATTTTAGAAATGAAAAAATCTTTGGTGCTAGCTGAAAGAGGTTTATTGATTCACACACCTTGCAGCTGTTAATAATTGGGTCTTGGATCCTAAGATTTAAGAGACTTCATTAGACAATAAAGAAGACTAAAACTAAAAACTGAAATAAATTAAAAAAAATATATATATAGACTAATAACAGCGTTGTTTGATGTCATACAAGTATAGACTAGCTCTTTCATGTGTTTGTGATGTCAGAAGACAGAATTAAATATGCCCTCTATGGGTTGAACCCAGAACTGGCCATAAAAAGCAAAAATTGCACCGAATCCAGACTTTGAAAATAAGAGGTAAACAGGTGAAAATTTACAACTGGGAAGAATTATACCCTCCAACATTTTTTTGTGTGGAAAATCAGTACAGTGGAGAAGGTGGGTGGCCGTGAAGGGGGCGTGTCTTGTTCAGTGAAGAGACAGGGCTTTAATTTGCTCCCATTTGCATGTATGATAAGGTGTAAAATCTCATGTTACACCTTCTCATATGAGCTAAGAACTCGCAGGATAGGGTCTTGTCACTTTAGCAGAGCTGTAGAAGTCTGTCCCCGCAGCTCTGCTATAGTGATTGGATGCTGCTGGAGTGGAAGGTGAGAATAGGGGGGAGGAAACTGCTGGGTCAGAATCTGGTACAGAACCCCTTTTAGCGGTACAGACAATTAAAACATGATACTGTTCCGGTTAAATAGGTACAGTTGGAGGGTATGCTGTTTGCAACAGATGAAACTTGCCTCCCATGCAATTCAGCATGTTTTGCCTAGGTGTAACTTTCTACCTGTTTTTCTTTTATTTTCAAACTGCATCTGGGCAAATGTGTCTTTGAAATATAAACCCTGACTAATGCATTTGAAGACTTATGTCAGATCCACCTGTAAATGCAGTTTTTTGTAATTTGATCAAGCAACATAATCTGTTCTAAAGTTTGCTGAGTCAAATGATGACAAGTATGTATTTTTTTTTAAAGCATGTACATTTATTTATTATTATTATTATTATTATTATTATTATTATTATTATAATTATTAGTCTGATCAGTCTGTATAATTATTATTGTTATTATTAAATTGGTCAGTCTGTATAATAATAATAATTATAATTATTATTATAATTATTAGTCTGGTCAGTCTGTATAATAATAATTATTATTATAATTATTAGTCTGGTCAGTCTGTATAATAATAATTATTATTATAATTATTAGTCTGGTCAGTCTGTATAATAATAATTATTATTATAATTATTAGTCTGGTCAGTCTGTATAATTATTATTATAATTATTAGTCTGGTCAATCTGTATAATTATTATTATTATTATTATAATTATTAGTCTGGTCAGTCTGACTATACTTTGATTTTCCAAAAGTAAAAACCACCAAAAAGTTCAACTTTTTCGCAAGATTCCTCCCCTGTAAGTAAATCGGTGTAAAGTTGTATATACTGTAGAGTTTATATGTGTTTATAGAGAACACTTGGATGATATAAGTACACAGATGAAGGAGCTGATTGAGACGTAACTATAAACCTGTTGAAGTGGTGTATTTTGGGACTTTATCAAACTGCGCATGCCAAGAAAGTACATGTATTCTATTCACAGGCAGTCCCGTCGCTATCATATCTTACCAGCAGCATCCCAGCCCCTATATGTGAATTGTCATTGCACGCGAACAAAATGCGATTCGTCCAGAAATGAGTTTGTATCCTAGTAGTCATACTAATAATGACGATGTGTTCGCACGCACACAACAAAAGCTGACCATATGAACTTTCTATACAGAGGCGTATGGATGTAAATCAGTACGTTGAAATTGCGTGCATTTATTTTTAACCTGTGCACAGATCATCCCATAGAACATAACTGTGTGCACTGTAAGAAAAAAAAACTTTGCATTTGTCACATAGATCCCAAGGATATCATCTTGTTTTCTACTTACACAGAACAACGCTGTACAAACTGGAATCATTTTTTGCCCTAGAGCTAATCTATGACAACACTATAAATCATTTCTATACCAAAGCATTTCTGTGTTTGTAAATATGCTGTAATTTACTCTCAGCATCCAGACAAGACTAGACAGAGATTGTTGTGGGCGCTAATGATTCCCAAGGAACGTCACCACAAAGTATACACAAGTGACCGACTCAGAAAGACGTGCCCTTAACCAGCAGAATTCCAGGAGGTGTCTACTAGAGGAATGTGGGGAGCCTACATTTTTTATTATTATTATCGAGGTCAAGTCAATATTTCAGATTCGGAAATGAAAATTACAGAATAGTATGCAGACTCCAAAATGAATGAAAAAAAACCCTGAAACGCCTGAGGGTAATTTTGAGTTGCCCATAGCTCCCCAGGGGCAGGTCTAAACTGTGTGCAGAGCTATTTGTGTGTAAATCACTCAAATTCTAATTGTAGCATTCATTAAAACGGGCCTATTCCCATGCCAACGCTCCAATCCCAAGCCTCGCATAATGGACCTAGAATTTAGGTCATGAGCATTTAACCCTTCAGCTGCTAAGGGAAAGGGTCTCTGCACAACTGTTCGCAAGTTGTCCTTTGGTGAAGTCAGGGTTAAACACTTCCTATGAGAAACACTGTATTTAAATGGTTGGTTATAAAAGTTAACCCCTGTGTACTATATAATCAATATGGGCTCTTAACATGTGACAAGAAAGCTACTGGAAAACAGGGTCATTTTGGCAAGTGTTAATTTTATCTATTTAAAAGTAACATATTTCTAAACTAGATTTTTTTATTTATTTATTGGTAAGTACAGAAAATTTGGCAAAGTAAAAACCCGATAAACGTCATTAGACATATCTAATTTACAGCTAGCCTGCACATTAAGGAGCATTTAAAATTCACAGGGTAATTATATGCGCAACATATGCTGTTCCTAAAAAGTTATATTAAGAAGTGTAGTAAGTTCCCGCAACGTTCCAAGCACCGGCAGTTAAGGGTTAACTGTTCAGCACTCTTACGGAGGAGAGAGCAGGGACAGCAGCTGGGAGAGCGTGGATATAGTCAAAGAGGGAGCAGGTGGAAGCAGGAGCGGGGTATAAGATAAGAATATTTTTTTCCTTTGATATACTTTTTTAATGATTTTGGTAATGATACAGATGACTTTGTGGTGTCGGATGTATCTTTGCTGAATGTGTTATTGTCAATGTATTGACCATAACTGATATAAAGAAATACTTCTGATACCATTCTAACAAACTATACTTACGCATTGATTAACATTGCAGCCTATGGGTGAGGATTTAAGCAGACACTCTGACATTTGGACAGTTCCAACTAAAGTATAATTCTTTAGCACAATGCCACAATGGAAATCGTATTAAGCTTATAATAATCTGGTCATGTGCAAATACAATGGTCAGGTGGTACTAGTATTAGGGTTAGGTGGTACTAGTATTAGGGTCTGGTGGTAGAAGTAATATGGTCGGGTGGTAGTTGTAGAAGGGTTAGGTGGTACTAGTATTAGGGTCAGGTGGTAGAAATATTAGGGACAGGTGGTAGTAGTATTAGGGTCAGATGTTACTAGTATTAAGGTCAGGTGGTACTAGTATTAAGGTTAGGTGGTACTAGTATTAGGGTCAGGTGGTAGCAGTATTAGGGTCAGGCAGCAGTGTTATTAGGGATAGGCGGCGGTATTATTAGGGTCAGGTGGTACTACTTCTAGGGTCAGCAAAGTATTAGGATCTAGTGCTAGTATTAAGTTAATTCTAGTACTATGGTAAGGTGGTTCTAAGATGAGGGTCAGGTGATACACAAAACATGTTCCTAGCTAGCCAATTGCTCCCAAAGATCTAGTCCTGAATGTGTGAACACCAAATTATTCACATGGACAGTGTACACGAGGGCAACCTTGCACCGATGTACAGATGCTTTACTCCAACATATATATAATAAGGAAAACCTTGATCAGGGAGACGCATACACCACCAGGCCTATGGCAAATCTCTTAGGGGGCTGTGATCTCGCTCTTCCCCACCATCTCCTCCACATGTCCAGTGATGATCCGGAGTGGCCACCATGCTATTTTCACAGCAGAACTGAAAGGACAGGAGGTAGTGGGTGCTGTAAAGGGGTGTAAAGGGTAGCCGCCTCTGAGCACTCCTCACCTGCATGTCACAGCATTGGCACCCCTGCTGCCGCTGTAGTTATGACACTGACCTTGATTCCCTACCAGCTCGAGTACATTAATGACATCATAAGACTGCAATGAAATATTAATAAGGGAGACACATGATACAAAACAGGGATATATGAGATTAACAGGCAGTCATAGCCCACAAAGATAACCTTAGAGCAATGATATTATTGATGTATGAAAATCATTGGTTAAATGGCTATTACTTCATACCCTGATATTGGATATACGCAATATGTATTTATAGGAAAAAGAAACAGTCAGATAGATGGTGCTGTCTTTCTGATACAAATTTAGCTTATACGAGAATGAATGTGAATGAGTAGAACATAAATATAGAATAATGTGGGAAAAACAGATGATAACTATGGCAAGATTTATTTAATACAAGACAGCTGTTAATAATATTCATGAATACATATGTAAAACTTCCCATACAAAGAGAATGCGATCGCACCAAGCCTGGAAAATTCCAATTTACATATAAAAAGAATAATCAGTGGCGTCACAGGGGGGATGGCTGACCACACCGGGTGTCATTCTTGAAAGGGGGCAATAGAATCTTCACTCTGTCACCCCCCACTGGCAGAGGATAGAAACAGTGTCCGGCTTGCTCAGTGCATTAACAACAGCGAGTCAGACACTGTCTGCATTGCAGAACACCTCTCCTCCTCCGCAGCAGCAGCTCCCTACCTCCTGAGTGACACTGGCATGACCTCAAGGTGCCGTGGAGCAGAGAAGAGCAAGAAGAAGACATGCAGGAAATGGCCAACGTAACACTGAAAACATATAAAGGGGCTGCAATGATAGCTGGGGCACACAAATGGGGGCTACAATGACGTCTGGGACATACAAGTGAGGGCTACAATGATGACTGGGACATACAGATGGGGGCTACAATGATGTCTTGGACATACAAGTGGGGACTACAATGATGTCTAAGGCAGGGGTTACAATGGTGGCTGGGACATACAAGTGAGGGCTACAATGATGTCTAAGGCAGGGGCTACAATGGTGGCTGGGACATACAAGTGAGGGCTACAATTTTAAAGGTGTAACTTTTATTTTGCTGCATTGTGTCATTACTACCGCCATCACATTGATTACCAGGAATTATCATTTACAAGTGACAGTACAAAAGACATTTGTGTGGAAGGAGATCCATGGGGGGGTTGACACCAAGGGCCGTATTCACCCTTAAGAAGCACCTGCTTGTTAAGTACGGTCTTTTAAGAAATGACCACTACCATTTAGGTACGTAGATTGAGTACGTGCTGTCTTTAAAGACTTCAAGTATTTTCCAGAATTGAAACGGCCACTGAGCCCCAGGGCACTCTTAGGGAGGAATCTCTTAGGGAGGGAACTCTTAGGGAGGGAACTCTTAGGGCTCTCTTAGGAGGGGATCTCTTAGGGCACTCTTAGGGAGGGATCTCTTAGGGAGGGATCTCTTAGGGCGCTCTTAGGGAGGGAACTCTAGTTAAATACATTTAGGCTGTGTGAATGATATTGAAATTTAAAGGTGTAACTTTTATTTTGCTGCATTGTGTAATTACTACTGCCATCACATTGATTACCAGGAATCATCATTTACAAGTGACAGTACAAAAGACATTTGTGTGGAAGGAGATCCATGGGGGGGGGATTCTTAGGGCATTCTTAGGGAGAGATCTCTTAGGGCACTCTTAGGGAGGGATCTCTTAGGGCACTCTTAGGGAGGGATCACTTAGGGCACTCTTAGGGAGGGATCTCTTAGGGCACTCCTAGGGAGGAATCTCTTAGGGCACTCTTAGGAAGAGATCTCTTAGGGAGGGATCTCTTAGGGCACTCTTAGGGAGGGATCTCTTAGGGCGCTCTTACGGAGGGATCTCTTAGGGCGCTCTTAGGGAGGGAACTCTTAGGGCACTCTTAGGGAGGGATCTCTTAGGGCACTCTTAGGGAGGGAACTTTAAGTTAGGTGCGGAAACATGCTTATATATACATGCTCATCCACACCTTCTTAAGGCTTTCTGAAGCGTGAATACAGCCCCTTGAATTTCCGCAGTGGGTGACACCGCAAAAAATAATCATGTACACTTTGGGTCCGATCCAGAGGTAAGCGTAAATCGCCAAGCTTTTAAAGCAAGTAGTATACAGACACACAGCAGCACAGTTCAAAGCACGCTTACTCTCCAGTTATGCACAGGTCTGAATGGCTGTGACTGCGCAACCTTGCGATATGAGCATAGAAAATCACTCGCTGGCTGGCAGACACTTAACTCTGGATCAGACCCTTCATCTTTAAAATAAGGCTCCAATGTACACTGTTTACACTTATAGAATGCACTGTATGTACTGGGATGAATAGGGGTTTATTTCGAGAATAAAAATATATTAGCTTCAATAAACTTTATTTAAAGTAATGGGAGCCAGTTACTTGAGCTATCCCTATTGCATATAAAAACTTTGTATCTAAAAGGTATTTGAATGCCACTTATTTATAATAGGGGATGTTGAGAGTAATATATGCAAACAATAATAAATGACCCAGAGGCGGAACTAGCGAGTTGAGGTCCCAGGTGCAAAAAATATGCATTGGCTCCGATGACATCACAGATAGCCCGGTGGAGAGCTTTGGCGGTGCAGTGATGACAACTGTGGACTCTTGTATCAGCATGGGCCCCGGAGGCGTTGCACCGATGGTAGTTCCGCCCCTGGATAAAGCACATAAACTCTTTCCTGGATGACTATCTGACTCGTTAGTTCTACTAAAAGCCTTCTGATCACTCCTGCACTAAGCGCTCTCTATGGCCCTTCTTAGGGCCTTTATTTAACATGTCCAGACCAGGGTTAGATAAGGCAGCAGTCAGATAGTACTATTATGTGTTTGGCCTCTTCATATTGAATAGAGACTTTATCAGTCATCCGAAACATATCATTGATTCAAAGCCTTATACTCAACATTACACTTTTTGGATACAAAGGGGGTCCGTGATAAAGCCGGAGGCACAGTACAGTCAGCAAATCAGCAATGCTAACAAATGTACCACTGTGGTCGTTCTGTGTCACAGCAGTGTGCACTATTGTACTTGGTTATTGTTAATTATAATGTAACAATGAATATCACTTATGTGCTGTCTTGTGACCTTGAAAAAGACAATATTTGACAGGCCAATAGCTTATGGAACCTGGAGTATAGAAAGGAATAGATATTGTAGTCCCTCCATAGTTCCTCAGTGAGATGTCTGAACAGTGTTAACGCAATCCATCACACCATTGATTATTCAGGGTCACAGTGATATGGAAGGAGAGTAGCCAAAGGACAGTGAACCAACTGTATACTAAGTAGCACTGACACAAACACTTGTTAACCCCAGACTAATGTTCTTATTTGTGTATTTCTAAGAATTTCTGCAAGACGATGGCTTAATTTCATACGTCCAAAGACATCAGCGCAATGTGTCATGAATCATGTGATACTTCTAAGATGTGACTCAAGTGGTAGCACTTCTGCTTCACGCTGATGTCATGCATTTGATTCCTGGACAAGGCCTTATCTATGTGGAGTTTGTAAGTGTGTTCTCCCTGTGTCTGTGTAGGTTTCCTCTGGGTGCTCCTGTTTTCTTCCACACTAATAGGTTCATTGGCTCCTGACTAAAATGAACCCTATTCTATGTGTTTTTAGGGAATTCATTCACATCAAGGAGTGAAGTGAATGACAAATGTATTCTTTGTACAGTGCGCTAGTTACACTAACATTTGTTCACTTTTGATTGGTCACCATAATGAAAGTTATAATTGCCGGGCGTTTTCCTGTCCAGCCATTTACAGAAGGGGACAGGAGACAGGTGGGTGCAGTGCTCTTCTGGGAGAACCTTTGGTAATCTTTTGGACGTTATGTATATATATATATATATATATATATATATATATAATATTAATATATAATGATATAATAATATAATATATAACACCTGTGCACCTCTCCGCTTAGAGCTTCTTACTTTGTAAACTGATAAATTGTGAGTCATTTAGGGCTGGATCCAATCCTCCGTCCAACATCTGTCTTCCGCAAATTGCTTATTGAAGTCAGATGATTTTTTGACACTGCGCACGTATGTACAAGATGTTACGCAATGGATCTCCTAGCGCACAGAACTCAGCTTCATTATTTTTTTTTTAGGGGGGTGGATGGGAGAAGGGTAGTCTTAGGGTTAGCCTGCTTGATTGGGATGGATAGGAGAAGGTGAGACCCATGGTTAGGCTGCGAGGAGGGGGTGGATGGGAGAAGGAGAGACTTAGGGTTAGGCTGCAGGGAGGGTATGGATGGGAGAAGGGGAGACTTAGGCTGAGGCTGAGAGGAGGGGATGGATGGGAGAAGGCGAGACCAAAGGTTAGGCTGCGGGGAGGGGATGGATGGGAGATGGGGAGACCTATGGTTAGGCTGTGGGGAGGGGATGGATGGATGAAGGGGAGACCTAGGGTTAGGCTGTGGGGAGGGGATGGATGGGAAAAGGTGAGACCTAGGGATAGGCTGCAGGGAGGAGATGGATAGGAAAAGTGGAGACTTAGGGTTAGACTGCGGGAAGGAGATGGATCAGAGAAGGGTTTAGGGTTAGGCTGCAGGGAAGGGAGGGTTATGGAATTGGAGGGTTAGGGTGAGGATTGGCATAAGGGTAGAGGTTAGGGAAAATGGGGTTTGACGCTTACCTGTGTGTGATGGGTCAGGAACATTCGCTTGTGCTGCCTCCTTAGGAAATCTGGAGAAAACGGCCCTGTCGAAATTGGGCGGTTCTCAGCGGTGAACCACACCCAGAGGGCACGTCCACTTGCATAATTAGTCCAGCCCCCTGTCACAAGTGTCAATCCTTTAATTTGTGGATGTTTAGAAGAACACATTTTAATTGATATAAAAATATGTCCAAGTACAGATCCAACCCCAAATAAATATTTTTCTTTTTACAATCATAAAAGTTTTCAGTATTAGAGAACGTTTTCTGACAAACACCTTTGAAACATTCCCTACATTATCTATATATAGATTATAAATCATATGAAACTACAGGGCAAAAATTTTTTTTTAAAAATGTAATAGAAATAAAAAATATTCTTAATATTCAATAAAATGTGCTGAAACAGCACCTAGAAATGCATTTATATGAACTCATATCATGATAAATAAAGTAGTTGAGAAAAATCTGAATGCAGGAACCACTTGTAATTTTAAAGTGGGTTATTTTTTGGTAATATGTCAAATTCACTGTCAGTATTACATTATTGTATAGTACCAAAACCAGTCAATATCGTTATGATGAATGAAATGTCATAGCGAGGAACATTTGTAATGCTTAAAAGCATGTGGTTGTTATGTGATACACTACATTGATTTTTTTGTGAACTGAGTCCTTGCTAGCGTGATAGATTCTCTTTACAGAGGAATATAACAAGGATTGGGCTGCTATTTCTGCAATGATCACTTGCTATATAACTAACCATGTGACCAGGGATATCACCTGAATTTGTAGGTCCCGGAAGAAAATAACCTGGGCCCCGCTGATATGCCACACATCATGAAGTCACATAAAGATAGAGTGTCACGGACCTGCAGAATGATTCACCTCTGTTGTACAGTCTGGTGCAGGTATCAGCAGTAGCAGGGAATGGGTGAGTATATCACTGATTTTCTAATGCAGGTGGTAGGAGATGGGGCGGGCCCCCATCTTCATCCAGGCCTGGTAAAGCAGTCCCAGCAGTCCTCCCCCAATAGCGACCCTGCATTTGACTTGTCCTCCAGTAACTTTAAAAAGTAATTTATGTATACTGGGATGTTATGTTGCCACCTAATCCAAGCGGAAACATAAAAACAATACATGCCGTGTTCTTTACAAACCCACACAACAGCATTCGTGGATCGGTATGTAGGTACGACAGGTTGCCTATGAACACTATACATGTGCATTCGCTGACACATTCCCTTCCCCAGCGAAGCAATCCCCAGAGAAGAGCTCAGTGCTATGGTTCATGGTAATGGTGGTTGTACTGAGTTCCATTCTCTGAGATTAAAATTATATTTCTGCAATACAGGCAGCGGAAAGCTCATTTTAATCTTTCTGTATTTCGAAAATATCCATAATTAGAAGGTTTTCCTAATTAATGGGTATTTATTTTTTGGCATACTTACCTATTCATTGGCTTTCTGAAATCTGGTGCAGTACCCCGGAGCATTGAACAGGAGGTTAGTCTGCAAGGGGAGTCTTAGCGTTAGGCTGTGGGGTGAGGAGTCATATAGTCAAGCTGCAGGGAAGAAAGTCTTAGGGTTAGGCTGCAAGGAAGGGAGTCCTAGGGTTAGGCTACAAGGAAGGGAGTCTTAGGGTTAGGCTGCAAGGAAGGGAGTCTTAGGGTTAGGCTGCAAGGAAGGGAGTCTTAGAGTTAGGCTGCAAGGAAGGGAGTCTTAGGGTTAGGCTGCAAGGAAGGGAGTCTTAGGGTTATGCTTGGAGGGTAAGGGAATCTTAGGTCAGTTTTTTTTTAAACTACATTTACTTTATTTTTTTATTTATATTATTACTTAATTATAATTTTTTTTACACAGGCTGCACTATGCATAAGTAACACTTCCATGCCTTTCATGTTGTCTTCAGGGGGTAATATGTTGACATAATGGTCTGATAAAAGCTGTGTAATGTCAGTCTTCAGCAGTGTGCTTGACATGCCCTGTGTCTGGTGCAAAAGTGTATACTGTGTCTACCTACAGCCATTGTCTCGCTTCGTCAGCCAGTAGAAGCCTGGACAGGTATCATGTGATCACCCAGAGGGGTGCGTCTTGTTATCAGCCAGAAGTTTCACATATGAACCTTTTTGCCTCTTATTAATGCTAACAATTCTAATCACATATATACATAGCAATAGCGGTTTTCTATTGGTTTTGGCATGCCCTCTACCTCATACCAATGAAATCGATGCTGCTCCTATCATCCAGTATAAAATGGCACGGGACAGGGAAGGAAGTTGATCGTCTCGAGCTCCATAGCAAGTATGCGGGTCTGAGTTTGGTCAAGGAAAGGGCCATTAGTCCAGAAGGGGACATGGCCCTTCTGGTGTGTGTGTGAGTGTTGCAGGCCGGAAGCTTAAGACAGTGCTCCATGCAAGACTGCTTTGCGCTGCTCAGGGCCGCCACCAGGAAGGGGGACAGCCGGGAATATTGTCCCGGGCCTGGAGTTGATGTGGGCCGCCAATGCTTACCTAGATATTGCTGATACTTGCTGCTCAGAGCTATTCAATAGCGGTCCAACACACAGGGAACAATTTACCTGCGCACCGGCCTGCTCTTAAAGCAGGCCAGTGGGTGTGTCCTGGGCCCTGCAGCCTCTGACGTGGGCCCTGGGGATGCTCATAATTCCATTGCTCGGAACTCTCAGCCGCTGGCAATATATTTATAAGCAGCGCTCACTTCTTATACATGGAATGCTGAGTGCTGTTTTAAGCTGCCAGCCTAGGACTGCTGCCATGAATGCAGTGGTGGTGGGGGGGGGGGTTTGACTCCCATGGGCCGCCCCCTCCTCCAAACCCCAGAGCAGTCCCAGCCCTTGCAACCGCTGCAGTTATGCAACTGCCATAGAAAGTCTGGCCAATACGACTACAAGCTGTGCACTGTATGAAACGTATGCAGAGATCAACACATCTGTCCTGTGTTATCACCATGCTAAAGGTTGGGGGGGTCACATGTGATTACGCCGTGGAATGGTGTCACCTACACACTACATGTCATTTGCAGGTAAATACTGTTGTTACTGGGTACATTTCCAGCCTTAATGTAACCGCAGCTCCTATTCCATACCCATATATCTCTGATTAATTTATATGCAGTTAAATAATGCAACCACATTATTCCTTTGTAAAACGGAGATATTACTGCATTCTCAAAGACCGGCTCTTACAGTTGAAAGGAATCTTTATTTTTTAGAAAGCACTAACATGATCAAAGAGGTGTAAAGGGATTTACTGATACCGAGAACTATATTGCTAATAAGATTAGGACAGAATTAATATGGTGCCATCTTTGTCCCACTTTAAAGAAGAATTACAATTTGATATATGGCTAGAAAAGAAAATTAATCTTTTAGCTTTTCATATCTGTCTCCAAGTAGTATACCTGTATCTGACATTATGTTTATACAGCATTTCTTTTATTATGTGGTCTGGATGAGCACTGAAATGCAGCATAGATAACTTGCTTAAAGCCGTCATAGCGTCATGAGAGGAAGAAAATATACAAGCAGCATACCCATATATTGGCCGAGATTTGCAATTCATTCAAGCTCTGCCACATAAAGTAAAATCTCTCCCCAATTGCAAACTTACAATGTCTTTTTCTCCTCGTAACTACAATATATGAATCAGGGCTGTATTTCACCGCTTCAATGATCTGTATTACGACAGATCATCTTGTGGCTGGGAAGCGAAGACTGTTGGCAACCCCTGGAGAAACGAAGATTCCAGCACCAAGAGGTAAGTTTTCATCTTAACCCTTCCCGGAACCAAACCTTAGCCCACCCCTAACCCTAATGCTCTGTTTCCCACAGCCTAACAGTAACTGTCCCTTCTTTGCATTCTGATCCTAACCTTCTCCTCTTTGCAGCCTAACCCTAACCCTCCCCGAAGCCTAACCCTAACCTTCCCCTCCCTGCAGCCTAACCCTAACCTCCCCCTCCCTGCAGCCTTACCCTTACCTTGCCCTCTCCGCAGCCTAAGTCTAACCTTCCCCTCCCCACAGCCTCATCCTTACCTTCCCTCCCCCCCTCCCTAAGCCTAACCTCCCCCTCCCCACAGCCTCATCCTTCCCTTCCCCTCTCCGCAGCCTAAGCTTAACCTTCCCCTCCCCAGCCTCATCCTTACCTTCCCCTTTCCGCAGCCTAAGCCTAACCTTCCCCTCCCCACAGCCTCATCCTTACCTTCCCCTCTCCGCAGCCTAACCTTCCCCTCCCCACAGTGTAATCCTAGCCTCCCTCTCTCCACTGTGCACTGCAATGCAGACAGTTTTTAATAACCTGAGCAAGTCATTAGATATATCTGTTCACTGGATGTAATATATTATTAAAAGGAACATGAACAACCTTATACAGCACTATGTGACAGGCAATCTCCCATCAACCAATCAGTATTAAGAATACGGGGGGCAACTCGTGCACTCGTGTTCCAGCGTTGGACACACCCAGTGGCTGCAGAATGTCAATTTTGTAGATGCTAGATCCACTATTCTGCTTTGGATACAATGCTGTGCCCACCCCACCACTGGCACAGGACACAGATTGTAGTGCATCCACAATATAGCTTGTTCCTTTATATGATGGACTGAATCCAGACTTACAAACTGTAGTCAAGTTTTACATCCACACGTGGGGCAGGACTTATGTATAGCGAGTACACAAGGTACAGTAAGAGGGGAGGGATTTAATTTGTACAGTAAGTGCTGGGATACGTCCTTATGCCCCAGATTACATAGGGATGATGGCTTAAGGTAGGGTCCTGCTAACAGAACTTCTTGTATACACCGCTGTTGCATCATGAGGATCCAGACTGATAAACCTTTAACTCATGGATCTGACCCTTAATGTTTAAGGGCAATTGTTCGTTGAGGTCATTTGAGGTGTAACATTCTAAGATGATATATTTCTTAGCATTAAACTGGGATTACAAATGAATACAAAAAATAAAATGAATAAGAGCCAACCCAAGAGGTGAAACTATTTTCCAGCCTTGTTTAAGGTGTAATTTTAAAAGAATTTGGCTGTACAAAATTTCCAGTGACCTAATCTAGTGATTGAAACGAGCAACTAGATATAGACCAGGCACAGGATTGAGGTCCTGTGAAATTTCAAGCCAAGGACTCCACAAACCATAAAGACAGGGTAAGGTATCCTGGTTCTACCAGCCCACCAAGCCATTGGATGCTATATATAAGGATTCTCTGTATTAATACACAAAAGGAAAAGTGTAATAAGAGCCGCCACCATGTTCTCTGGTGAAATGTGCTGGAATAAATACTAACCAAAAGACCATTTGATAAACTGAGAACTATATTTAAAGAAACACTTAAATGTGAAATGAGGGGTTGTGTTAAACGATGCACTTACGATTTATTACATGGAGTCTCCTAATAATTATCTTTGTGCTTTTTAATTTAATGGCTAAAAGAAAACTGACTTCCTAGAAAAGAGAAAAAATGTTCCAAAATGTGGGGAAATATTTGCCTAGGCCACAAAATAATAGCTTGTAATTCTACAATCCCCTTTTTAAATTCCAAAACCATGGACAATTATATTGCAGCGGCATTAGTGTAACCATCTCTATGGTGGAATATTGGCAAGACAATTGTGGCACGTGCTGAAGCCAAGGGCGATGTAATAAGCTTGCATGCTTTTATTATAAATTGAGAAATCAAATGACGGCAGCTTAGACAGTGAACCCGTGAACTGCCCGCAATGATTTCAGCAGAAGGAACGGTGAGGCCAGATTGGCATAGTCTAACCACCCTCTGAAATTAGCCAGGGGCCCAGTAATGCTCATATCCCAAGGACTGTTTAGTAGTATTTTATAGTAGTTATGCTAATGATTAAATAGAAGAGTCCCAAAATGTAAGAAAAAAAGTGTAATACCTTTGGAATATGGGGTCTGTTTAGATATGAGAGAAAGGGCTCTATTTACAAGATCATTTTAGGGCGATAGGGCCAGTTTTCACTTCAAAACTGGCCCTATCGCATTACAATTAAGTTTATCATATTTAGAAAATGCTGGAGCGGAGTTTTACACCCCGCTCCCGGCGTCAGACTAACGCCAGCTCAGACTGGCGTTAGTGGTAAGTATTCCGGCGATGTTACCATATACCTCTCTTTTCCTCCCCCCTAATAGCTGTTATTAGGGGGAGGAAAAGGGGGTATGTATGGGGAGACCATTGGAATACAAAATTAGAACCTAAAAAAAAAAAATCTATAAAAAACATAAAAACATAGAAAATATAAAATATTTAAACTCACCTGTCCAGGCGACCCGTCGGGCTGCAGCTGTCCGGTCCCGGCATGAATACACTGCACATGCGCAGTGTTTCTCATGTCAGGACTTGGAAAAATTTCAAAGTGCCTAAAGAGAAGCACTGATTGTCCGTATTGCGAGCTACTGCGCATGTGCAGTACTTCATTCATGCATCGCATGAATGTGAAGTACTGCGCGGACCCGGCGGATCATCGAGGGACCTCGCAAGAGGGGTGAGTATTTGTAAATACCGTCAACGAAGCTGCCAGGCTCGCTGCAATGATAAGCGAGCCTGATGCAGCTTTGTTCACAGGGAACGAGAAGGTAAGTAAATAGAGCCCAAAAAAGAGAGCAGGAAAGAAAACAACTGTTTACTTTGTATAAAAGTTCTGTTTCTCCTTTCTGGTATTTACTAAACCCAACACTAGTAATATCACTGATTTCAGGTTATGCTGTGGGCTGTGGGCAACCATTGAAAGGATCTTAGATCTGCTTGTCCTCAATAGGAGTATCATTTCATTAAGGTGATTCTATTGTGATAGATATGTTACACATTTGCAAAAGTAAGGACATCACTGAGGGACGGAGGTAGAGCTACTTAGGTCCAATATCAAGGAGATGGGGCCTGGGTCTTGATGGAGGAGGGAGAGGCGTTTGCAGGGCCAGATTAAGGGCCATGGGGGCCTGGGGCTGAAAATGATCAAGGGCCCACACTATATCATGGGCGAAACTACCATTGGTGCAACAGGTGCAGCGGCACCGGGGCCAATGCTGATACAAGGGCCCACAGCCGTCATTACAGCACCGCCGAAGCTCCACACTGGGTTACCTAAGATATCATCAAGGCCAAAGCATATTTTTTGCACCTGGGCCCACAACTCGCTAGTTCCACCTCTGCACTAAATAGTATGCTTTTGGAGGAGGATGTCAGTCCTTATGCGCTGCAGTGGGAGTCCTGGAGATCTGCAGCATGTGGGGCCTATTTTCAGATGGAGGCCTGGGACTGTAGTCCCATTATCCCAATTGTTAATCTGGCCCTTGGTGTTTTGGACTTGCGTCGCACCCCCATCTATCTAGTGCAGCTGGCAGGATTGGACAGCGCTTGGCACTAAGTCTATGATTGTTGAGTGCTGTCAGCTGCTGGCAATATATTTATTAATAGTATTCTGCGTGTATAAACTAAGTGCCAAGCAAAGTCTTAAGCTGCCAGCCCCTGACAGTTTAGAGTTCCATGGATGCAGGTCCAAACCCCCTGCTTACATGGTAGATACGCCACTGCCGCTAGCGATCTCCAGACAAGTTTTGTAAATATCGAATGGCTGACAAACTTACAATGTATGGAAATTAGATACACTGTAAACAGGCCCCTGCACCTGCTATATATCAGGTCCAAACGCTTACATGGTAGATACGCCACTGCCGCTAGCGATCTCCAGACAAGTTTTGTAAATATCGAATGGCTGACAAACTTACAATGTATGGAAATTAGATACACTGTAAACAGGACAGGC
>WWET01000507.1:557663-571464 GCA_011038615.1 Limnodynastes dumerilii
TAGAATAGACACTGGTGCAGACTGGATGATTATTCTGCATGTGCATAATACAGCCGCTTGTCCACACTTGTGCTGGGTGGCAACTCTGTATGGACAGACTACTATGCACAGAACGGTTGCTGGACCAGCAAATGTGGTGCAGGCCTCTTATCTAGTTGCTGGAACTCTTGCATCACACACTACTAAACGATTCATTCGTGCCACTAATAAGTGCACAGCCTGTGTCATGACATGTATGCAAACAATGACCTGCAAATCCAGGGCTGCAGTCAGAATGCCCATGGGACCAACTTTAATGGTGGCCCCCTATGCCCATAACATGCCATGTTCTGGGAGACAGACCACAGAGGCACTATGGTGATGTGGTTTGCTGGTATGATGGTCATCTACTTAAAAGCAATTCTCTAGTGTAGAAAGTGGCGGGGATGCGACTCCTAGAGTCCCAAATAGTCATCTGCAAAAACGTACGTGTTTTATCCTAACCCTACCCTTAACCCTTTCCTAATTCTAACCCTCCGTTTCTCACAACCTTCCACTTTTTCAACCCCAACCCTCCATGCCCCACAGCCTAACCCTAACTATCCATGCCCCACATCCTGACCCTAACCTTTCACTTTTTCAGCCCCAACCCTCCATTCCCCGCAGCCTAACCCTAACAGTCCATGCCCCACAGCTTAACCCTAACATCCATGCCCTACAACCTAATCCTAACAGTCCATGCCCCACAGCCTAACCCTAACAGTCCATGCCCCACAGCCTAACCCTAACAGTCCATGCCCCACAGCCTAACCCTAACATCCATGCCCCACAGCCTAATCCTAACCATCCATGCCTTACAGCCTAACCCTAACATCCATGCCCCACAGCCTAACCCTAACCATCCATACCCCGCAGCCTAACACTAACAGTCCATGCCCCACAGCCAACCCTAACTCTCCATGTCCCACAGCCTAACCTTAACCTTCCCCTTAAGCCCTAACCTTAGCCCACCGCAGCATACCCCTAACCTATTACCTGTGTAGTTGGCAATGACAAGGCAGGCAGCTGTATCATGGTCAAAATAGGGCCACCTGGACCCGCAACCGCATCTTCTTTCCGTGAGGCAGACTCCTGAGAGTGATGGCTAACCTTCTCATCCACCCTGCCCCCCACATCTCAGTGCTATGCTTCATAACCAACACCTGCTCCCTTCCCACGGCTTTCATAAAAATGTCATGTAATGTATGTTAATATTAAAGAATTAAACATTTTTAAAGGTGTGAAGTATTTTATTATTAATATTATATTTCTGTTTATTGTATTTTAACATTCAGTAAATAGTCTGATGTTCCATCCCTAGTGCTGAGACCTTGCAGTCATCTCTGTGCTAATCACCTGGTGAGGATGGAGAGTAATGTGTCATTTGACTGATAAGAGCGTCTCTGTGATTGCTTCTCTTATTGGATCAACAAGACAGGTAATAAGTGCATTAGGTAAATGACTCCACTCTTCCTGTTGTTGTCACGTGCACAGAACAAACAAGAGGCACTTGATGAGGCAGATTGTCAGCGGTTACTGAGGAGAGCTTAGCAGGAGATGGCCTTCTAGGCAACCTCTATCATCTGATGAGCAGACAGAGGAAGGATCTCAATGAGGCCATTACAGGCTTCTGGCACAAGGCAACATGTGAAAGACCCATTTAGACTTAACTGCTGGCTGGTGATGGACTTAAAAAATTAAAGAGGCACAAAGGTACCAGTTCATGAAATAATGGGCTGTATTCACACCCAAGAAGCTTCGGCTTCTTAGGTGCATATATTTGCGATATGATCTAGTACACATGCGTAGTAGGTCAGTTACGCAATCTACGTGCCAGTTAGGTACATAGATTGCCTCTGTGTGGTCTTAAAAAAATTGCACGGAGTAGTTAAGTTAGAAAGAGGCGGCGTAATGCCACTTTGGGGAGTGTTTAGGTAAAAGTGGGTGGTGGGAGGGATTTAGATTAGGCGAGGAGGGGAGGGGGGGGAGAAGCAATGTCCGTGCGTAGTTTCTTTCTTAAGAAGGAAACTCCGCACGGTAAGATAAGGTTGCCCTATGACACTCTTAAGTGCCATAAGGTACCTAAAAGCGAGGGGCGGGTTAGGAGCAGGACGGGTGACCCCATGCTGCCATTAGTCTAGTCACCAAGTATGTTGTATCATATGCATATTCCCCCCTCCCACATAGTAGAAGCACTCTCCGCTTCCCACCATCGCCACCCAGATCCCTTCTGGAGATGCCGTGCTCTCGCATGTGCAAAAATATTATTCTGATTCCCCTGAAAATCAGCATGATTTTCCCCAGATATCCACCTGATTTCTTCTTATTTACAAACTGTGCATCCAGGCCAATAATATTTAAAATAATAGTAATATTTCATATAATAATAATATTAATAATAAAGGGCCGGATCCAGAACTACGTCCGTCTTCCAGGGTGCTCTTCCCACACTCCAAAAACATGCTGGAAGGTTAATTGTCTGCTGAATAATTTAACCCTAGTGTGTGTTATGGAACTTAGAGACCATCGCTCCAATGGGACAGGGACTGATGTGATTGTGATCTATTCTCTGTAAAGCTCTATGTAATCTGATTGCACTATATAAAAACCGGTTAATAAATAAATTCAGCCTCAGCAATTCTGAATTACCCATACAGACTTGGCAGCCATGATGAGAAATCCTCCTACTGTAATACGGCTAATAGAGTGGCTGAGTGGTGCCCCAACTTGGGGGACAGGCATTGAAAGACCATCTGTCCATTTTTCACTAGGAAGACCACTGCATGCCAGCGTATCTAGTGTTTACCATAGTGAGTCTGATCCAGATGAGAAGTAACTGTTCAAAAACTGCCAATCTGAACCTGGACAATCCACATTGCAATACAAGGGGAACAAATGAATTAAATATTTATTCCATGCAGGGAAAATGTTGGATTATTTTGCTTAATGCAGAGAAATGCTGAACACAGGAGCGTAACTACAGGGGGTGCAAGGCGTGCAGCTGCTGCTAGGGGCCCTGAGGTGAGGGGGAAGGGTCTGTGGCAGTAGCTTCCTGCACAGTAAGCAAGCAGTCAGAGGCCTACAGCTTAAAACAGCACTCAATGTATGAGAACTGGGCACTAGTTTAAGCTTTCAGCCTCTGACAGCTTCTATCAGTCAGCAGTCTCAGCCATAGACTCAGGCCCCGCCTCCTTGCTATGCCTCCCATGTTTGTCACCTTCCAACACTGACTGAACAGTTTTATCCTTTAAACTCTAATTTAGAGTTCGGCTACTAAACATCACCTCTCAGCTCATTCTCTTCCAGGGTGGCCGACTCTCCCAGAATGTCCGGGAGACTCCCGATATTTGGGGAGTTCTCCCGTTATCCCGGGAGAGCCGGCAAATCTCCCACAAGCCCCACCAGCAGTGCATAACTACTGTAATCTCTAGTGTAACTAGGGATGTGCGGGACTTGATGACATTATCAATACCTGCACATCCCTAGTTACGCTAGGGATTACAGGAGCGAATGACAGGGGGTGGGGCTTAAGGGAACGATTTGCATAAATCTCGTCATTAAGTCCCGCCCCTTGCAGAACCCTGGCATTACCATTGTCACTGGATATATATTATATAGTATATAGGCATTTCCTCTCATTGCCTACCAATCCAGGCTTCTATATATCTATCATTTTCAATGGGCTGGATCCAGACTTAAGTACCGGTAAGTGCTTGAAATTAGTTACACCTGGGCTAAACTATGTTGATTGCAGGGGGAGTCAAGTTAATTGTATTCTTTGCATGCAGGGATATATCTTTGAATTTCTTACTGCACACAGATACTGACCAGCTTTACTATCACTGTTATTTAGACTTGGGATAGGAAACATCACCTCTCCACTCTAATACTGTTTGCAACAGATGAAATATGACTCCCCTGTAATCAACATGGTTTATCCCAGGAGTAACTAATTTCAAGCACTTACTTAAGTCTGGATCTAGCCCAATGTGCTTAAGATAGAAAACTTAAGGCAGATCCTGACTTCTTGAAAGTCCATCCTATGCATGGATAGAGGGCTCCTGTGATTGTTGATCCAGTGCAGATCCTTCCGCCTCTGTTGCTCGGGATCTGATACCAGAAAAATCTAAGCTAGTATGGTTCCATTGCTATTTATATAGGACGCATATTAGAATTTAGCTTCATGCTGCAAAAACCAAATATCACTATACTGAACCTGGTGTCTTGTCCCTATACATAGCTGCCTAATCTACCAACAAGGATTAGAGTCAGTCACCTCAGGGGTTTATTATGTAACTATCATTCTTGCCAAACACACTGAAAATGTGTTACCGCTGCTGTTCTGTGTTTAGCTGCAGAAGACAAGCTAAAAGTTCAGGTGCTGAGTAAATTAGCACTTTGTAGATTTAGCACAAGACTATGGGGACTAAGTGTAGCCAAAGCAACACCATATATCTTCCATGAGACAGCTACAATGGGTGAGAATGTGTAGAGCTTAGCAGTACCAAGGGCTATATTTACCAGAAATGGCAGAACCAAGCAAGAGAAAGAGGAGAGGGTCGTCCAAGAGTCTGATTCAAAATCTTGGAAAAATAATTAAAATAAAATGAATTTTCACCCCTCACAAGGCTTTGTGCTTTGTCAAGGTGCAGATTTACCTTTACAGCTGTTAATTGGTTACAAATAACTTGGTTAGGCAAAATCTATAACACACAGCTATAATATCCATTTAAATAGTTGATATGAGGATCACCCAGCTCAGGGAACTTATATAACCCTTAACCAGGTGAGATGTTGAGTCATAGGACTGTTATCTACTTAGTGTCAGTAGGTCAAGAAGTTTGTAAAGTTTCCCATCTTCTAAACTTGCGTTCTGACTAAGGGCCAGATTTACTAAGCTGCGGGTTTGGAAAAGTGGCATAGCAACCAGTCAGATTCTAGCTCTCACTTTCCTATTGCATACTAGAGATTGTAGATAGAATCTCATTGGTTGCTATGGGCAACATCTCCACTTTTCCAAACCAACAGCTTAGTAAATTTGGCAGGTACAAAGCAGACAAAGCAGAAATATGAAGAGAATACCAGTTCCCTTCATATATCAGCACCTCCCATTCCTATTATCCCCATCACTCTTTATATAGTAGACAGAGAGGTTACAAGATTCAACAAGTGGAGAAGAGCCTAGTTCATCTTGTTCAACAATAGGATCACTGTCTCGGGACAGGATTTACCTGCCCCCATTTATTCCCTGACAATCAGGGCATCAGGGTATGGAAATTCTTTTATTTATACCCATGCATTGTTGAAGAGATTCAGGCAATCTGCCAAATAGGGCAAATAACTGGATGATTGGGTAAAACAAGCAGACCCTATCTCCTACCCAATCAGCTGACTGGAGTCAATTTTTTTAATGTGACCTTTAGGTGGTCCCATGTTTGTATATTAAGAATCTTGAATAGGACAGGGTGCATAATTCATCATTGAGTTTGGGAAAGACATAATTCTTATAATTTAGGTACAAAAAAAAAAAAGACAAATTTGATATATAATCCAGTTGGGAAAGCCTTCAGTAAACATTAAAGTATATCGTCTTCCAATGGCAACTGTGCCACCAAGATGCTAAAAGAACCTTCATGTCAGAGGAACTGAGGGGGCAAACGGAGCAGATGTAATGACAAGACAGAAGAGTAACAGATGACCGGTATGTTCCCCGGAGCAGGTGGTCATCGACTGGGAAGCAGTCAGTATTTACCTGCTTTTCAGGAAAACAAGTCGTTATCCTCTCTATCTAATGGACCTTGAAATTAAGAGCAAACAAATGAAGTGTCTAAACAGAGACAGAGTTCGTGGTTGTCAAACTTACATTAAACAAACAGAAGGAGACAGATAGCAGACAACAAAGGCAGCCATTAAATCCTGAAATTTGTATTAAAAGTATAACCTGTGGTATGGCCAGTTTATTAAAGGGAAACACACACACATACATACACACACACACATACATACACACAAATAAATGCAAAAAATCTAAATAAAATTAGTTTATGGGCACTGGCGCAACCAGTTTGTTGAGCATGAAACATGTTATAACTAGAGCTGTGTGAGAACCTCTTTAGCTCACAGTAGTACTTCCAGAACACAGTAATATTCCCTGTTCAGTAGTACCCTCTGTACACAATAGAATATTCTTCCAGCAAATGAACTCCATTAACTCAGGCTGGCTCCTCCCCATGTTCATCCACTCCATTAACTCAGGCTGGCTCCTCCCCATGTTCATCCACACCATTAGCTCAGGCTGGCTCCTCCCCATGTTCATCCACTCCATTAACTCAGACTGGCTCCTCCCCATGTTCATCCACACCATTGACTGAGACTGGTTCCTCCCCATGATCATCCACTCCATTGACTGAGACTTGCTATTCCCCATGTTCATCCACTCCATTGACTCAGGCTGGCTCCTCCCCATGTTCATCCACTCCATTGACTGAGACTGACTCCTCCCCATGTTCATCCACTCCACTGACTCAGGCTGACTCCTCCAAATGTTCATCTACTCCATTAACTCATGCTGGCTCCTCCGCTGGTTTAAAACCACCTTTACCTATGTCCCAGAAGCGCACCCTGTACCTAGACATTTCATGCATTGCCCTTTCGGAGAATTTCCAATTTCTTGCAGTTGGTCCTACAATATAGTTGTCGACTCTCTTGGAATGTCCAGGCAAATCCCAAAATTCAGACATTACTCCCAAAATCCTAGGAGTGCAATTTGGGCAATTCCAGCATTTGGCTTGACGAAATCCCACCCCCTATGACTATCAATGCTGTGATTCATAGACATGGGCGGGACTTGATGAGATAATTTATTTAATGAAGCTCCGCACCATACTTAGTAACAATGTGGATCGCAACATTGATAGGCAGGGATTTGCATAAAATCAAGCTCTGCCCCCATGTGGCCATCTCTCTCTCTCTTCCCTCTGAGATCTTCCAGTAGGAGGAAATAAATAAAAATAATAAATAAAAAGTCAGAAACTACCCTTTAGCGATAATAAAACGATCGGTTTAGCGGTGGTCAGATCATTCAGGTATAATAACCAATCCAATAATTAATTGGAATCGTTTATGGAACATTTTGTCTGAGAAATTGTTCTGTCATACGCTACACGTTAAGCCAGGCAGACGGTAGTATGTTGTCGGCTTTACTCTTAACCATTAGAAGTGTTTATATAATTTACAATCAATAACAGCTTCATACAGTCTTATAAACAAGTGCATATGATGTATGACGTTATATATTGACCAATCGAATGCTATTATCTGGCTCTGTCCCCCTTGCTATCATATTCATTATTACAATGAATGCTATTGAGTGATAAATACTCATTCACTTTATTAGTGTAACTTTCCCTTTGATTTGTGTTTGGTACGTTGTTTAGACAGATGGATTCGGGCTGTTAAAATTCCACTTAAGCTTGATACATTGTATCACCCTGACACGTAATAATGTTGATATATTATTTCTGTTGAATCTCTAATTAGATTTTGGCAGGATGGTCTAAGTCAAAGAATATCCCCCTTATCTCCCTCAATGAAAGGCTGTTTTATCAGGCAACCTTTGGTAATAGAGTCGCTTTTAATTAAGACGCTCTCTTCAAAAGGATATTAAACTTAACGCCCTTTCATTTGCCATACTGCCCTGGCTGTGATAGCCTGCACTCCCACTGGAAACCAGTGGCCAGGCCATCCCTGAGACACAATTCTTTGGAATATGATGCTCTATTATTCTCAGATACATATTATAGCTACACACTGAACAGGATGAAAGGGTGATAAATGTCAGGGATTAGTTTTGTTATATGTCTTGCTAGTAAAGAAGCATAGGCGTATCTATAATGGGTGCAGGGTGTGCAGTGCACACGGTCCCCTCAGAACAGGGGGCCCTGTGGCATTCATCCTGCACCCAGGGTTGGCACCCTTCCAGAAGGAAGAAATAGATGCCGAATGAGCTCCCCTTCCCCTGTGGTGGGACTGTCCCTATTCGAGGGCCCTAAAAAGGGGCGGGACTTACAGCGCCGTTAGCCAAATCGGCACAATCCTGTCTCAGGTAAGGAGGGGCCCCATGTACAAATCTTTGCACAAGGGCTCCCTCACTTTTTAAAACCGGTTACACTCTCCACTAAGAAAATCTAATTTCCGAAAAAAGGAATACTTACCCATTCAGACTTTTTTTTAACAAATAGGTGAGTATGCTGCATACTTCACCCATTCACTTTCGCAATTTGCGATATCCCTCTGCCGCGAACATGGAACAGGTGAGTAAACTCTCTGTGCGGGGTAGGGAGGGTTAAGGTGAGGCTGCGGGAAATGAAAGGTTAGGGTCAGACTGCAGGGAAGGGAGGGTTAGGGTCAGGCCGTGGGAGATGGTGGGTTAGGGTCAGGCTGCAAGTAAGGGAGGGTTAGGGTCAGGTTGCCAGGAAGGGAAGGTTAGGGTTAGGGTAGTGAGAGAGGAGGGTTAGGGTTAGAATTAGGGAAAGGAGTAGGGGGGCTATTTTTACTTACTTTTCGGAGCACCAAAAGCTCTCTCCTTGAGGCTTATGCAGTCAAAATCCCAGGAAGATCCAAACTGGCTGGGAGGAAACGGCCCTATCAAATAAAGGGCTGTTCTAACCGGGGACCCACACCCCTCTGCTACACCATTTATTTCAATTAAGTTTTTATGTACATTTGCTAAGTTAGCATCTCCCAGTTTGTCTCAACCAAAGGCTCTCAATGGGAACAGGTTAGATAAAACTGACCTATCTGAGTTCTTATCAAGAGGCATGGCACCTTGGCTTCACCCAAAGTCTTGCCAATTATTGATGGCAGAAACCAATCCCATTGGGACTTGCAGAGGTTGCCTTTGTCTTTCCCCCATCCTTTTAGGCAGCAAAGCTTTCATCTTCCAAACTGTGCTCCAGTCCAAGACTTTAAGCAGAGCATGGCACTTCTCTCCCTTATACTCAAGCTTATCCCTCAAGCCTGGACTTTTGTCAATGATTCTCCACACTCAAAGAAAATTGGCAACAGTTTTGGCTGTCTTCTTGTTAGGTGAACTTTTCCAGTGCCCTGTCCACCATCGGGATTTGGCCTTGGCATGAACTTTGTGGTGGGTAATGGAGGTTTGGGCATAATTAAATGAGAGGTAGGTGTTGGGGTGAGATATTCTGTACCTCCAGGTGGTGGGGATGGACTCTACTGTGCCCCAGTAGCAGGTCGCCAGCGCTGGAGTACCAGCACGTAGAAAAAGACTTTGACACCCAAGTGACCAGAGGTAAAAGAAAACCTGGAGCAGGAGAAACAAGGGCAAGAACAAAGATGACAAAGAGCTTGCATTCCCACGATACACTGAAACAGAATCAGAGATAGCACAGTGACAACAACACTAATGTGAAAGAGACAAAGGGCCTGATCCAGACCTACGCCGATGCGCTGTGCATACTAAAGCACAGCGTATCAGCGTTCACTTACCCCGACACTCGCCCTGTGCGGGCGTATGGCCCCTTCCTTACGCCAGCTGAATGCTACCCTAACTTCAGCCGGCATAAGGAAGGGGCCGTATGGCCGCCTAGCCTGCCCTCCCACCCTCATTTAACTACCTACCACCTACACTAACCTGAAAGTAGGGACGCTGGGGGACGTCCCCTCCAGCGTCCCTACGGCGCTGCTAGAGTATAACAATCAGAGAAAGTCCCAGTGGCAAGAGCTCACTTGTAGCAGATAGTAGAAACTGGTAGCTAGAGCCAAGTGGAGGGGGTATGGCAGCTGAGTGGGGGAGGGGAGAGATACAACCAGTAGCTCTTGGGGTAAGGTAATAGTAAGTGAGGGTGCCCCAATGGGTCCAGGAACAGGCCTCACAACACTGACTGTAACCACAGGCGTTTGCCAGGTAGGTGACCGCAGAGGCTCTGTAGAAGGTAAGTGGGTTGTATGTGGGTTATATAGTGCCACTAGTGAGGTTGGAGGTTACACAGGGGATCAAGACAAGTAGATGGAGGGAGAGGTGGGTCGTAGTAGTGCAGTGGGTGAAGACTGCCAGGCTGAATTCAACAACCTCTGAGGCTGTCAGACAAGATGGCTACCACCCCTCCTTAAAGCGTGACTTCACTCCTGGCACGATGTTGGAGACTGAGAGGCCAGGGGCTGCACTGTAACAGGCTCCACCGCCGTCTAAACTGACCTCCTGGGGGAGCAGAACAAGAGGAATCTCGAGGTGGTATAGGGGAGCGCGGGCTGCGGGCGTCCCTGGCAACGTTAGCTGGGCCGCGGTACTGCAATGGCGCCCGTGCACCGCTCACCACTCCAGCGCACCCAACCTGCAAGCTGCAAGCTGTCCCACGATGAAGTCCCCACAGCCGTCAGAGAGGGGATCCGGAGGCACCGTCAGCGATGCGCAGCACTTCCAGAGACCGCACCAACGCTGGGGACCGGACGTCCCACCCAGCTAGGCCTCAGGCCTCAGGCCTCCCCCGCCGGCGGATCCAAGCTAGGTAAGGAGTGGAGGAGGGAGAGACAGGGCACAAACGACTCCCGGGGTGCTCTGGAGTCAGCCACAGGCCAGGCAATGAATACAGGGCACACTGAGCGGGCTAAAAAAAGGCAATTGGCCGTTGGAATGGCAGAGCTCCCTCAGCATGCGGCCATTCTCTTGTTGCTACTTTTATAGAGTTAAAAGAAAATAAAAATCTTTATGCATCCTCCATCTAAAATGCTACACTTTGATTCGTGTCCTTTGTGGTCGGTTATGGCTGTACCGTACTAAGCTGTTACTGTAAACCAATAAAAAGACAATCTTTAAAAAAATAAAAATAAAATGCTACACTTTGGATATGTGAATATTCAGTGCAGAAATGCAGGTTTGTATTGCTACTGTTACAGGGGGTAAGAATGGTTGTAAAATACTTGCAAATACTTCCTTATAGCATCGGAAAGAAACATGTAAACTACACAACAGGCATGTCACAGACTCCATATCAGCTGTATATTTTAATGGACAATCTTATGTCAAATATCCCATGGATAACTCAGCGATAAGCACCTTGTATGAGCTAATCTTCAGACTTACTGCTGTGAATATTTAGCCAAGTAGGGCTGGGGCAGATTGTTAAAGCGACTTTGACTACAGTTCAAGTAAACAATAAGGTACAGCAGAGTTCACTGATACAGTGTTCAGTACCTTCCACCATGACACGCGTGTTGCACAGAGCGACTCGCTTGTAAATTGCTGTGTTCCAGAACTTCTAGGAAAAACTGTGACGCGTACACAAGGTCCAGGACAATGTAAAGAAAATACGTCTCGCGTTGATTTTTACTTTCGTTAAATGCTTCATAAAACATTCCCACGCAGTAACTTTTCATAGCATTTAAATAGACGTCACCATAAAGGGACATTGAAATCTTTGTTGCATTTACTAATGTAATATATGTTTTATTCATCCATGACAGACTTGGAGCCAAATTTACTAAGCTGTGGGTTTGGAAATGCGGAGATGTTGCCTATAGCAACCAATAAGATTTTAGCTGACATTCTCTAGTATGTAATAGGAAAGTGACAACTAGAATATTATTGGTTGCTATAGGCAACATCTCCACTTTTCCAAACCCGCAGCTTAGTAAATATGGCCACAAGTTTAGGGAGATAGGGCCGGATCCAGACCTACGGGCGCCTTACAACAGCCCGAGGTCATTACGGCCGGCATCGTAGCGGGAAGTGCACGCCCCCTGCACTCCCCGCTATCAGTAGGAAATTTGATTGTAATGACACATCCCCCGCCCCGTTTCCTCATTTACATCTGTATCTCTGCCGGCAGAGATACGACGATCGTAAAGGAGGGGACAGCCTCTCTCCCGTAAGCCACGGTGTACGTAACACACATTACGTACGCCGACCCATCCGTGCTGTACGTCATTGCACTGTCGGACAGAGCCGAGGATCTACGCCATAGCGTTGGATGCTAGTTTACTGGATACTAGATACTAGCAACCATTCACATCAGTCCCTGCTCCCTACACATGCAGGGCCTGATCCAGACCTGAGCACAAATGTGAACACGGCGTTCAATACGCGCCGCAGATGCGTTTGTAAAATTAGGGGCGGACTGCGTGCAGACACACAGCAGCTAAGCTCAGTGCAGTTACGTGTTCAAATACATTGCGCAGGAGTAGTACAGTGTAATGAAAACTAAAAAAAAGTGTTAATAAATATTGGGAACACTTCACTGTATTAAAAATTAAAAAATATTAATAAATACAAAATAGTTCATTAGTGTTTTCTTTAATTATATAAATGCATTTACTAATGGAAATTTCAACACACGGGTCAAAAAAAAGGTCTTAGACTGACTTAGGACTTAAACATGACCTGGTGCTGGTGCAAATGTTTGACGTAAAGAGTCCTCAGTTCCGTCTGCGTTCTGGATCGTGGGTACTCGCCTTGGCCACACCCTTACTGCACATTCACTACATTCCTCCTTCTCTTCCCTCCCACGGCACACCGGCACAGTTCCAGTTGCGTTAGGGTCTGAAGGGCCTGTAACTTTGAGCTCTTCTGTTCTGCACATGCAAAAATCATGCAGCTATTTTAGGCAGTGATTATCAATTAGCATGTTTTTGGAGAATGGGAGGGTATCAGAGAAGCAGCTTGGTAAAGAGTAGATGTATTCGATGCGTTGGTGATAATGGTGAGAGTAAGGTCCTTGGTCCGAATACAGAATTAAGTCCGACAGGGAACTAACACAAGTCAGTTGCGTAAGTTCCCTGTCTCGGAATATCTGCACATGCATGTGCCAAATGTTCCGACAGCGTAAGTACTAAGTGGACTTGCAGTTGGAGGTCCCACTCTCCCTCCCTACAGGGGAGAAAACTGCTTTGATCTTTTTTATTTGGTGAAATTTATGTTGGAATTGGATTGAAGTAATATCTAATATTTTATTAATACAATTTTAGAAATAAAAAACGTTGGAACAGTAACCGCGTGAAATAGTGGTTCCAGAGGGGAACATAAGGAGAGACCGTGATGCACATGAATACAAGACACCCATAGGGTGAGTAGATGGCAGAGTAATGTGAAATACTGGATGCTACGCTAAGCTTTTCTTAGCTAAAGGTTAGTTTAGCATCAGCTGCAGCACAATCCATTTCTGTTTTGACGCTGTTTAGAATCCCTTCCTTGGCGCATACAGCACCCTGGCTACAGTCAGCGGCCGGGCCAGCCATTGGTTGTTCTGTGAAACAGGGGGTGGAACCATAATGCTGCTATTGACATTAAAAAACATCATCACATTAACGACAATTAGCGATATCAAACCATGGTGTGGCGCTCACTGACATCCCTGACTATGATTTCGGGAGTCTTGATGCCTTTTTTTATATTACTGATGGCTATATGATGTCTTTAATGATAAAAAATGTGTTATTACACTGCAACTGCTATTTATAGCAGATGTTTTTAACCGGGGGAATATGTCCCACTGGGAGTTTGCCAGCTGCGGCCCGGTGTTCCACCCCAAGACCCTCTGCTTTTGATCTTTTGTTAAAAAGCAATATATTAATTTCTATTTTGGGTGTTTTTAATTTGATCTGATTTTTGAGGCCAAGTTTTAGATTCTACATTTTGACATTTATAGAAACTTATTCTCTCTCTCTCTCTCTCTCTCTCCCCCCTATTCCCTCCCTCTCTCTCTCTCTTTCCTACTCCTTCTCTCTCTATCTCCTCCTCCCCAATCCCCCCCTCTCTCTATCTTTTCTC
>WWET01000507.1:605840-648322 GCA_011038615.1 Limnodynastes dumerilii
TATCATACAGCAATCTTACTTAGGTCTGGATCTGGCCAATGGTTTGTCCAGGTACTGATCTGTGCCCTTATTTGTTATTGTCTCTGGGCCAGATCCAGATTTTCCCTTATTTCTATGCGTTTGATTCATATTTTGTTCATTATTACGTGTTACACCTGGGCGTGCCTCGCTGCCACCCAACAGAAGCGCAATGTGCTCCATCCTTCCAACAGCTACCTTATTAGAGGACGGGTTGTGCTTGCATGTGGCAGGACATATATTTAGAATCCAGGGGCAGCACGATGGCTCAGTGAGTAGCACTTGTGTCTCACAGCGCTGAAGTCATGAGTTTGATTCCCACCCTAGACCTTATCTGTGTGTTGTATGTTCTCCCTGTGTCTGCGTAGGTTTCCTCTGAGTGCTCTGGTTTCCTCCAACACGTCAAAAACATGCTGCTAGGTTAATTGGCTGCTGAAAAAATTTGCCTGTGTGTGTATGTATGTGTTAGGGACCTTAGAATGTAGCTCCAATGGGACAGGGACTGATGTGAATGTGAAATATTCTCTGTAAAGTGCTACGTAATCTGATAACGCTATATACAAACCTGTTAATAAACAAGTAATATAAATACAGCACAGTCAGGCCGTTGCACTGCGCCAGATTACGAATTTCAGAAATGCTGCAACTTTAAGTTCACACAAGTCAGAAAGCTTTGCATTTGATGTCTGTTGGTGTGAAGGGATTGGTTAGTGGAGCGATCACATGGATTCCTGGAGCAGACCTGCTATTATGGATCTGCGTGCATCTGATAAGTGCAGATCTATGCGCATAGATATTACATGTCTGGATCCATTTCAATGTTATTTAGATTTTGAAGCCAACCTCATTACTTAATATAAGAATCAAATGCATGACTGGCTTCGACTGCAAATCACAATTTCGTTTTTATTTTGTCATAGAAACCTGTGACCTTATCTACAAAAATAATTGGCCAAAAATGCAAAAAGTTAAATAATTTATAATAAAGAAATTGCTTTTAATAAATTTAGCTTGTGCTCTCCCATGC
Organism: Limnodynastes dumerilii; assembly: GCA_011038615.1. Taxonomy (NCBI): domain Eukaryota; kingdom Metazoa; phylum Chordata; class Amphibia; order Anura; family Limnodynastidae; genus Limnodynastes; species Limnodynastes dumerilii. The sequence continues at coordinate 606,886 of WWET01000507.1, forward strand.
ACTAAGACCACATGCCCCTCTGTAGGTCTGGTCCACGCTAAACAAATTCAAATTAGCTTCAGGACAATGCAGTAAAAATAAATGATTGCCTAAAGTAGACAGGTGATTTATATCTCCAGGAACCTAGACATGCACCAACACCTGGACCTGTGTCTAAGAGCAAGAAAGAACTATGTTTGTTGATATACTGCATATTAAAGGCTGAATATTACTGAGTTGAGTAATATACATGATATAACTATATTAAGGGCACTAAACATGTCAATCCACTTGCAGGAAAGGGGGGGACCAGGCCAGGGAGGTTGAAGGAAATACACTGTACGAAAGCAGCCTTCCAAGGAGCCCTGGCATTTGCCCAGCATCCTGGGTCACAGAAGCTATAGGCAGTGCCCCTTTTCATGACTCCTGGCTTTGATCCAAGCTGTGGAGCCTCTGTGATTTGTTTCCCAGAAGAACAGTACATAACAACAACAACAATAATAATAATAAAAATAATAATAAAACGTCATGACAGTGGAAGCGGCCTAAAATGTTGTACCTAGGGCCAGCCTGGTCTTTAAATTCAGCCGTCATGGAGGTTCTTCTTAACGCAGTTCCCTGGTGTCCTACAGTGGTGAATTTAGAGGGGGCAATCGGGGCGATCACCCCCCCTAGTGATGTGCTAGCCAGGTGCCCCACTCCCTCCCTCTATATCTCAGCCCCCTGTATCTCAGTAAGGTACCTAAAGACAGGGGGCTGGTTAGGGGCTGCACCAGTGAGCTAGCTGCGGATTTTCAGCACCTAACTCACTCTTAGGTGTGAATACGCCCCATTATCACAAAGTGCACAGGGGCGGATTCAGAGAGGGGGGATTTTTAAGGGAACTTTAGAGGGAACAATTGGGTGAGGGTTATATAGGGAGGAGAGAGCTCTATAGCATAGGATGAAGATAGTGGGTGGAGAAAAATAATAAGTCAATTTTAAATAAGGGGAGGGGTTCAAACTGATCATGAAATCGCCCCCCACCTAAAATAAAACTCTAGATCCGCCCCTGGTGTCCTAAGAAGTGCTGGAGGACCAGCTATGCAGAAGTGTTATGTGTGAATCGGTAGATTCATGTATGGTGATGTCACAGCAGCTCAAATAACTGCAGGTTTTTGACCAGTTAGATATTTTGTTAAAAAAAATGTGAAATTAAAATGTTGTTCTGCAATCTGTAATGGAGTGGGGATGTACTATTATTATTAGTAATGTGTTATATCAAATGAATGATTATTTTTTTCTTTTAGTTTGTGATACACTTACTGTTCCTTAGTGTACGATACAATTGTCTGAATGTTGTTCTATGCATACATTTTATTAAATTATAATTATATTATAAAATTATGGAGAAACATTTTAAATACCTCAAACGCCATTAAAAGACATAGGACCTGATCCAGAGCCCCGCAGGCTTTCCGTATGCGCGGGAGTCTGTCAGTCCGCACAGAAGAGGGGAGTGAACGCCCCGTCTCTCTCGTGCGTAGATTATTCGGCTTACGATGGCATAAGGAAGCTTTAAGTCACAGGAGTGGATCATTAGTCCGCCCGACCGCTGATTCGCTCTTAAGTAGCTAATCCCGCTCACACTGCACAATTGAAATGCTTCCCCCCGCCCACCTGGTTGGGCTGAGGGGAAGCACCACCCCTTTGTTTGTAATTCCCATTGTACAGAACTTGCGTGCGTAGGTGGGGTAACGCTCTGAAGTCTGGATCCAGCCCATAGTTACATATAATGACATCACAAAAAAAGGAGCAAACATACCATTTATACTTTCAATTTGCTTGTGCATTTACTGTACACCCCAGCCTCATCACAGTGTGTCCATTTCTTCCCATCTGTCCTCATCTATTCTATTTAGCTAATTCTAATGGCAAACATGTCTGTCACATAATTAGCAATAGTGTTTGCAGATTCATTACCGATGTGCAATATTAGCTTGCCCAGTGCTCATTTACCATCTTTCAAGATGACAAAATCTAAATGCAGCTCTTGCAAACACTGTTAACAGCTGCTAAGTGGACATGTTGTACAGAAAAACACTCAATGGTATCAACAGGCATTGAATTATTCAGAGAGCCCAGCAGAGGGTCTGAATGTCAACCAAACTTTTCCTCTCTCTGCATTATTGCTTGATTTTATTCATGTACCGTGTCCAGTCATATAAAATACATAGCTTCCATACAAATAAATAGTACCATTATAGTAATGCTTGCTTATCTGACTAAAACACACATAGGTACAAATAAGAAATGAGAAGAATTTAATATAATCATTTCATATTGAGACCCCTAAATCACCTGATTATACCCCAGTGTCCAGGCTTAGGCAAGTTGTGGCACTCCAGCTGTTGTGAAACTACAAGTTCCATGATGCTCTGCCAGGTATCAGCTAAGTCTATACTATTGGAGCATAATGGGAGTTTCCCAACACCTAAAGCCATGGGCATTATCCCTGAGAACATTGGTTCAGAGTGTGTACTCTTGTTCTAACCCAGGGTTGCCAACTTTTTAAGGCTTCCCTCTGGGAGATCCCAAAGGGAAACCATTGATGCCTGTAAGGGGCATGACTTAATGACAAGATTTATGCAAATCACGTCATTAAGCCCCAACCCTTGTCAATCACTATTGTGATCTTTAGTGTTCTAGGGGGTTCCCGCCCATCCCTGGTAACTCTAGGGATTACAATAGAGTTTATTAGGGGTTCAGGACTTGCAGGAGATTTGGGCTCTCCCGGGATACCGGCAGAACTGCCCAAATTTTGGGAGTCTCCCGGATATTCCGGGAGAGTCGGCAACCCTGTTCTAACCTGTGGATGATTCATGTAGAAGCCATTTACATATAATGCACCTGATGTGCGCATTTAGCGTGTTTTAGTGTATGGGAAGAGTATTAGAACAGTACAGGCCCAGAACACATACATACACAAGGTTGAAATACGCAGTTGTGAATGCACCCATAACGGATGAAGGACACTCTTTATATAAATTAAATATGTGCGCCTGGCCATTTTTCATGTTTTGGTTTTGTATTTTTTTTTGGTGTTTTGGTTTTGGATTTTTTTTCCGTGTTTTGGTTTTGGATTTTTTTCCCGTGTTTTGGTTTTGGATTTTTTTTCGTATATTGGTTTTGGATTTTTTTCGTGTCTTGGTTTTGGATTGGTTTTGCCAAAACCGCCCTTGTGTGCTTTGGTTTTGGTTTTAATTTTTCTTTTATTAATAATAAAAACAGCTAAAATCACAGAATTTGGGTGTGTTTTTGTTCCCCCAGTATTATTTCCACTCATTTCCAGTCTTTTTTGAACAATTTACAGCTCACAATATTGTTTTTTATCCAGTTTAGGTTGGCTGGATGACTAAGCCACACAGCCCAACACAGTATACACAGCCCCTATACACAGCTAAGCGTTAAACAGTAACTTCCTCTTTATTATTTGTCCAGCCTCCATTTGTGCCCCTTATAATGTCCAGCCTCCATGTATGCCCCTTATAATGTCCAGCCTCCATGTATGCCCCTTATAATGTCCAGCCTCCATGTATGCCCCTTATAATGTCCAGCCTCCATGTATGCCCCTTATAATGTCCAGCCTCCATGTATGCCCCTTATAATGTCCAGCCTCCATGTATGCCCCTTATAATGTCCAGCCTCCATGTATGCCCCTTATAATGTCCAGCCTCCATGTATGCCCCTTATAATGTCCAGCCTCCATGTCACGCCTCCATTGTCTGCCCCTTAATGTCCACGCCTCCATTGTCTGCCCCTTAATGTCCACGCCTCCATTGTCTGTCCCTTAATGTCCACGCCTCCATTGTCTGCCCCTTAATGTCCACGCCTCCATTGTCTGCCCCTTAATGTCCACGCTTCCATTGTCTTCCCTTTGTAATGTCCAGCTTCCATGTCTTTTACTTACCTTTGAGGTCTTCTCCCTTCCTCTGCGTGGCTCTGTCTGTCCCACGCTGTCTCTCCCGGTCTCATGGTGATGTGGTAGTGGTAATACAGGACTCCTACGGAAGCCCTGTAGAACCAAATCTGATTTTAGAATTGCAGTGACCGCATAAGTTTGGTCACTGCCATTCACAGTAATACCCCGTTCAGATTACCATGAAAAAGCCGGGGTTTTCATGAAATTGCCGGCTTTCATGAAAACCCCGGTTTTTTCTGGCAATGTGAACGGCCTCACACCCGGCTAAAAAGAAGGGTTTTTGCCGGCTTTTTTAAAAGCCGACTTCACTTTAAAAGCCGGCTTCACCCGTTCACACTGCGGTGAAAAGCCGGCTATTTAAATAGCAGCCAGCTTGTAAAAAAAAAAAAAAAAAGCAAGAAAAAAAAAAAGCCGATGTTTTCAGCGCAGTCTGAACACACCAGGCTAAAATTTTCAAAATATTGCCCACTGCCTAAAAAGCTGGCTTTTTAGGCAGTGGCAATCTGAACGCGGTATTACAGGTTTGGCGTGGGGGAGGAGGTATTTACCGCATACGTGAAGGGCTTGGTTAAGCACTTAGGGCTGGATTCACACTAAGAAACTTCACCTCTTAATTCTATTCCTGCTTTCAATTTGCCTCCCCGTGCAGGTCAACATGGTATTTCTCAGGTCTATACTTGCACCTAAAAAAAAGGGTAAGTGCAACTCTGAATTAGCCCCTATTGTTCAAACTTCTCGAATTGTTCATGAACTACAAAGAATATTTTTGGTGTAATGTGACCACAGACTCAATGCCGTATTTGTGGAATGAGTGTCCATGGGCTGGATCCAGACTTAAGTAAGTGCTTGAAATTAGTTACTTCTGGGCCAAACCATGGTGATTGCAGGGGAGTCATATTTCATCTGTTGCAAACAGTATTAGAGTTGAGAGGTGATGTTTCCTATCCCAAGTCTAAATAACAGTGTGATAGTAAAGCTGGTCAGTATCTGTGTGCAGTAAGCAATTCAAAGATATATCCCTGCATGCAAAGAATACAAGTTGACTCCCCCTGCAATCAACATGGTTTAGCCCAGGAGTAACTAATTTCAAGCACTTACTTAAGTCTGGATCCAGCCCATGACACTCCTGCTTAGACCTACAAACATCTGTGCTACTCTACACATCCACTTTTAGTTTTCTGAAAGCTGACACTGAGGGCTCTATTTACTAAATGGTGAAGTCTTCGTTCTCAGTAGATAAAGACAATTTTCTCCTTAAAACAAAGGCTTTACCATTTACAAAGCTATGATCGCCATGGAAACCATTGGGGATCAATAGCTGCAGAACCCCCGAACGCCGGCCCGCTCTGATGCATGCTGGCTGATTGCTATATTTACTATCGTCACGGATTTTAACAATCTGCTACTCTATATAAGTCATCTGAAGATGGCGTTAGTGTAAGAAGAAGAGCTTTCCTGCGCACTGGCCCGATGACATGCCAATGACATCACATGAGGACGGGGGCCCCGCATTTTCTGATGCCCAGAACTCCACAAGTGAGTGACAAGAACGTTCACCCTCTTCTCACGTGTGGACTTACAAACCTCCGCGTGTGCTGAAAACACACAGAGGTCTGGATGCAGTTCCCTGTCTGAAATGATACTGTTGACATTATGGTGTTGGCTGTTTCACTATCAAAATAGAAATTGCCGGAATACCAGTACTGGCAGCTATATCGCATAGAAGACGCACTCCGCGCACACACGTTTACAACTGAAAAAAACCACAAAAACACAGCTCTGTAAGGTATATTGCAGCAGGCTCTAATCCGGTGTCACTCCTACTGACTGGAGGCTAGTCTCTTAAACTGGACATACCCCAGGTGCTGCGATTAGACAAGACGCCAATAGGCAGAAAACAAATGCCCGAAAAATAATCCCCGGGCAGCACCCGGCTGCAGAATAATCTCTGTATTAATGACTCTGGGTAGGTCACAATTGCTTTCTTGCTGCAGGAGTTAAAACAACAAGATGTATATTAACTTCAGTGATTCTTGAAATAAGCATGGCTTATGTGAAATCCTATACAACAACACTAATTCCACAAGTGTACTGTCTCGCACACTGCTGTCATTCTTACAGATGACTTACAAGCCTATGAGAACTTGCTTGCTCTAGGCTTCTTGCCACCACTAAGCTTAAATTAGCATCTATGTGGGCCCCATCCAAGGCTTCCCAGAGACCAGCTGTGCAAAGACCTGTCACCGTCTTGTCAGTGAAAGTTTCCTGTCCAAAGAACTTTTGTCATTCCTCGTTCCTCAAGTAAAGGCATGTCACTTGAAGAGGCAGCTAAAGTCACTTGCAATGACTGGTCTCAAATCATAGCTCTCTAGCCCTGTCACTGAAAGTCTCACCCCGCAGCTAAAACTGTCACTGATCATGTTTAGATATGTACACTGAGGTATCAGATTAGAAGGGAGTGTGCAGGAGAAGGGGACTTTAAAAGAGGCCAGGCCACGGGAGAAAAGATTAACCCTTTGCTGTACGGGTTATACCATTTTTTTGGGGGTTTGGAGGAATGGGTTAATGCCATCCTACAGGTGTAGTGACATTTAGATGCCTTCTGGGCAAACAGATGCAATTATATCACTCATTTAATTTGTGTTGAGAGCTCACTTATACAACAAGCCGTCAACCACTTCTGCCTCAGTGCCCTTAATAATTCCTGTCTATATAGCTGTGTATTTATATATCTTTATGATGAAGAAGTATAATTAAAACATAAAGTGGCTTGCAAAGATTATATATATATATATATATATATATATATATATGTGAGGGTTTGCTGCGTGGCACTCCTCTAATTCAGAGTAGGTGCGCTGGTGCCTTGGTTTAGTTCACAAAGGAGCCACAAATATTGCATAGATATACCCGGCACTCGGCGTCTTGTACAGAACACTCAACACATCAAGGTTCTTTAAACCATCGTTTCAAGACTTTAATCGTCCTTTCATCAGGGTTACAAACTTTTACAAAGTGATATACAGTGCATGAATAAATACCTTCCAGTGAATCTCTCCGTGCACGTGGATGCCCTCCTCCATATACATACTAATATAATATATCACTTATAATTCTCTTATAAATAGATAATCATGTGAAGATGAAACACCATTCATAATACACTCGCATGCAATCTCTGAATAGTTCTCCCCATACCACCAAGGTAAATGATCACAAGAGCTGACTCTGGGCCTGATCCAGAACAACGCTTCGGAGTGAATTTACGCGTGGCGTCTTATACAGGGGATGCAACACTGAACTTACCTTTGCTGTCCCTCCGGTGGTCCCTCCGGCGGTGTTAGACTCTCTCCCATGCAGACTGTCTCCCTTGCGGTGTGCGCTGTACAATGACGTTGAGGTGACCTAAGGTCGCGCAATATCATTGTACAGCGCGCACTGCGAGGGAGACAGTCTGAGTCACAGCTGCGGGGGAGAGAGCCTGACACCACCGTAGGGACCACCGGAGGGACAGCAAAGGTGAGTTCAGTGTTACATCCCCTGTATAAGATGCACCCAATTTTTTATTAAATAATGCTAAAAATAATAGATAAAAAATACATTTACATATTTTTTTCTTTTTTAGGCTCCAAAAACGGGGTGTGCCTTATACAAGGGAGCATCTTATACGTGGGGAAATACAGTTATTAATGCAATCTACATACCATTTAGGTATGTAGATTGACTATGTACGGTCTTTAAAGACCGCACACGGAAAATTAGGCAGGAGGAGGCGTGCTAAGGCAGCCTGGGGGAAGATATGGCTGTGGGGAGGGATGTAGATTAGCCGGGGAGAGACATTCTCCGTGCGTAGTTGCCTTCCTTCTTTTTATTTTGTGTGTGTGTATCTCTTTGGATCACTCGTCATTTTTTTTTTTTTTTTTTTTTGTTTTTTGGTCCTGATGAGTCATGTTACTATAGACCCGATGCAAGGTCCTGATGAGTCATGTTACTATAGACCCGATGCAAGGTCCTGATGAGTCATGTTACTATAGACCCGATGCAAGGTCCTGATGAGTCATGTTACTATAGACCCGATGCAAGGTCCTGATGAGTCATGTTACTATAGACCCGATGCAAGGTCCTGATGAGTCATGTTACTATAGACCCGATGCAAGGTCCTGATGAGTCATGTTACTATAGACCCGATGCAAGGTCCTGATGAGTCATGTTACTATAGACCCGATGCAAGGTCCTGATGAGTCATGTTACTATAGACCCGATGCAAGGTCCTGATGAGTCATGTTACTATAGACCCGATGCAAGGTCCTGATGAGTCATGTTACTATAGACCCGATGCAAGGTCCTGATGAGTCATGTTACTATAGACCCGATGCAAGGTCCTGATGAGTCATGTTACTATAGACCCGATGCAAGGTCCTGATGAGTCATGTTACTATAGACCCGATGCAAGGTCCTGATGAGTCATGTTACTATAGACCCGATGCAAGGTCCTGATGAGTCATGTTACTATAGACCCGATGCAAGGTCCTGATGAGTCATGTTACTATAGACCCGATGCAAGGTCCTGATGAGTCATGTTACTATAGACCCGATGCAAGGTCCTGATGAGTCATGTTACTATAGACCCGATGCAAGGTCCTGATGAGTCATGTTACTATAGACCCGATGCAAGGTCCTGATGAGTCATGTTACTATAGACCCGATGCAAGGTCCTGATGAGTCATGTTACTATAGACCCGATGCAAGGTCCTGATGAGTCATGTTACTATAGACCCGATGCAAGGTCCTGATGAGTCATGTTACTATAGACCCGATGCAAGGTCCTGATGAGTCATGTTACTATAGACCCGATGCAAGGTCCTGATGAGTCATGTTACTATAGACCCGATGCAAGGTCCTGATGAGTCATGTTACTATAGACCCGATGCAAGGTCCTGATGAGTCATGTTACTATAGACCCGATGCAAGGTCCTGATGAGTCATGTTACTATAGACCCGATGCAAGGTCCTGATGAGTCATGTTACTATAGACCCGATGCAAGGTCCTGATGAGTCATGTTACTATAGACCCGATGCAAGGTCCTGATGAGTCATGTTACTATAGACCCGATGCAAGGTCCTGATGAGTCATGTTACTATAGACCCGATGCAAGGTCCTGATGAGTCATGTTACTATAGACCCGATGCAAGGTCCTGATGAGTCATGTTACTATAGACCCGATGCAAGGTCCTGATGAGTCATGTTACTATAGACCCGATGCAAGGTCCTGATGAGTCATGTTACTATAGACCCGATGCAAGGTCCTGATGAGTCATGTTACTATAGACCCGATGCAAGGTCCTGATGAGTCATGTTACTATAGACCCGATGCAAGGTCCTGATGAGTCATGTTACTATAGACCCGATGCAAGGTCCTGATGAGTCATGTTACTATAGACCCGATGCAAGGTCCTGATGAGTCATGTTACTATAGACCCGATGCAAGGTCCTGATGAGTCATGTTACTATAGACCCGATGCAAGGTCCTGATGAGTCATGTTACTATAGACCCGATGCAAGGTCCTGATGAGTCATGTTACTATAGACCCGATGCAAGGTCCTGATGAGTCATGTTACTATAGACCCGATGCAAGGTCCTGATGAGTCATGTTACTATAGACCCGATGCAAGGTCCTGATGAGTCATGTTACTATAGACCCGATGCAAGGTCCTGATGAGTCATGTTACTATAGACCCGATGCAAGGTCCTGATGAGTCATGTTACTATAGACCCGATGCAAGGTCCTGATGAGTCATGTTACTATAGACCCGATGCAAGGTCCTGATGAGTCATGTTACTATAGACCCGATGCAAGGTCCTGATGAGTCATGTTACTATAGACCCGATGCAAGGTCCTGATGAGTCATGTTACTATAGACCTGATACAAGGTCCTGATGAGTCATGTTACTATAGACCCGATGCAAGGTCCTGATGAGTCATGTTACTATAGACCCGATGCAAGGTCCTGATGAGTCATGTTACTATAGACCCGATGCAAGGTCCTGATGAGTCATGTTACTATAGACCCGATGCAAGGTCCTGATGAGTCATGTTACTATAGACCCGATGCAAGGTCCTGATGAGTCATGTTACTATAGACCCGATGCAAGGTCCTGATGAGTCATGTTACTATAGACCCGATGCAAGGTCCTGATGAGTCATGTTACTATAGACCCGATGCAAGGTCCTGATGAGTCATGTTACTATAGACCCGATGCAAGGTCCTGATGAGTCATGTTACTATAGACCCGATGCAAGGTCCTGATGAGTCATGTTACTATAGACCCGATGCAAGGTCCTGATGAGTCATGTTACTATAGACCCGAAGGTCCTGATGAGCCGTCCATGTTACTATAGACCCGATGCAAGGTCCTGATGAGTCATGTTACTATAGACCCGATGCAAGGTCCTGATGAGTCATGTTACTATAGACCCGATGCAAGGTCCTGATGAGTCATGTTACTATAGACCCGATGCAAGGTCCTGATGAGTCATGTTACTATAGACCTGATACAAGGTCCTGATGAGTCATGTTACTATAGACCCGATGCAAGGTCCTGACATGTACGCCCACAAAGGTTTCCATGCTGGAGTAAGTAGATGCAGAATAGTTGGACAGACGGTTGTGAGAGCATACATACTGCAGAACTGGAATTATATTGTTACATTGTTGATTGATAAAATTCTAAAGTTCTAAAAATTTAATATTGCGTGAAAGGCACAATAACTGGGGGAAAATGATGTCGTGTGTTCACAGCTTCACTCCACCAAAAATCACAAAACTCTTTGTCCCCTTACTCTTAGGTGTCTAATTACATAACATCAAAATTCCAAACCTTGTAGGATGAGTAGCTACTGCAATGATCCGACAGGCTGGAACACAATAGTAACAAAACTTACCTGCTTTGTGGTCCCAGGTAGAGTTCATTCTACAGCAATAACAGGGTCCCTCTCTTCTTCCTCCTGTCCTTTACTAAGAGGAGACAATACCCTGTGGTTATAGCACAAATCCAGAAGTTATGGTCATTTTGTAGCTTTACAATGAAAGCAGGAGAATTGATGGTATAACTTACTTCTGTATACCAGCTCCCTTACACTACTGGGTGTACCTGAAACTATGGCACATAGCAAACTGCACATATGAGGCATGAAGCCTGATCGTTGGCACCTTCATATATACATAGCCTACCTTCTCCTGTGATTCCCTATGGATCTTTTCCCAGCAATGGATGTTCAGGATTCCTGTCTTCTCCGCATGCCTGATGCTCCTGGTATCACTGGATAAGGACATTATAGATCCTTGCTAGAGGATTGCAGGGACAGGTAAGTCCTATCTTTAACAATAGAATCTCCATCCTTAGATGACCATCGTATTGAACTTCTGCATTTTGTCATGACCAGGAATAAAAGTTGATAGATTTGGGCCCCATAGTAAAAAAAAGTCCAAGTCTGGATGGCGAGGGGATGGAGGTGGCTGGGCTGGTGCATGCTTCTGTCTGGTGCGTGCACAGTGCAGTAAAGCTGTCAGAGGCTGGCATCACTCCATGTATACATGTTGAGCACAGTTTATAGATAGATTGCTAGCAGTTCTAAGCTCTCAGCTGCTGGCAATGTCTTTATAACATGGTTGCCAACGCTCCTGGAATGTCTGGGTGACACCTGAAATTCAGGTATAGCTCCCGCTCTCCCCTGGAGAGCAGGAAAATCTTCTACAATAGGTATAAATCATTGATTAATTATGGCCTTAAGTCCTTCCCCCCCTAACGATCCATATTGTGAGCTCTAGCTTTAAGGATGGTCAGGATTTACTGGCATAATTTGCATATTCAGGCTCCGTCCCCATCCCCAGTAGCAGTATGAAATGCAGCTTTCCTAGGCAGGGAGCGAGCAAGCCCCACCCTCATACTGGCATCTCCCCCTCTCCTCTGGGCCCTGTAGAAGGCAGTACCCCAGCACCCATGGCAGTTATTCCACTGCTCCCAACCTCACTGCCCCCATTCAGAATGATGCAGGCACAAGGGTAGAGCAGCGCAGGAGAAATGAGTTCTATATTCAGCATTGGGGCTTTAATACATGTTAGGAAGGAAGCATACCTCAAAACACTTTATAGCCCAATAACAGGACATCCTGACTAGGCTCTGCCCTCCGTCCTGCATAATCTGCGGCCGACAGGGAAATTAACCATGCCGCGTGCGTAATTCCCGACAGCTATGATGTTCGCATGCATACATCATCTCATTAGTACGCGTGCGTACTGGCAGGCGTACGTAACTATGTTATGTACGCCGGCCGGTATGAAAAAGGGACTGGGTAAAGTTTTATGATTGCCATATCTCTGACTACGTCTGCAGCCGTAAAATGTAAGCTAGGAATATGGACACATAAGTGTTCAGATTTACTACCTTGAGCGGAGAGACCCTAGCATTGACATAATGGGTGCATGGGTCTGGATCTACCCCCCTGACAACCTGGAAGACAGTGGGACCGTCACCCGAAATCGGAACCGTCCCGCTGGAATTAGGACAGTTGGGAGGTATGAGGAAGGAAGGAACAGTTGTCCTCTCCAAATCTCTGCTCTCTCCCCTTCCCAAATAGAGCCCTTTATACACCTTAGTGTTACCCTTTCTTCAATATGATTCTCGGTATCTTTAGTTAGAGGACAAAGCAGTGAATGTAAACAATGACAAGAGTAAAACTACATCCACGCACTTCCCTGCCTGACATTCACTCCCTGCACAAGGCTCCTATTAAAACACTATATTTTATAGGTTGTACGTGGTTAACAATGAAAAGCAAACTTGAAATTCACAGTTGTTGTGAAACAGATTTATATCTCTTGTCGGTGAAGCAGTAACTGCACATATACAGCACGGATCTGGATTAGGATATAAAAAATTGACTACTACTATGCTTGACTGAGGGCGAGAACAGGCCCATTACATTAAAGGGCTTCTTAATAGTTTTCTTCTTTCAAGAGCATCCAGTAAAAAAATGTCTTTCAAGGGCTGTAAAAATTATAATGCTAAAAAGACAGAATTTCTGTCATCACATAACAGGCGACTGAGGTAACGCTTAGAAACGGGGTCTATATTACTAAATAACACAAGTCAAAACTCATGGGCAATATATTGAATTTCGTTTGAAACATTATTGACTTGAAGCAAAATTGGTCAATCCTTACCTACAATTATATAGAGGACTGCCAAAAGGGGGTACAAAGTACCAGGGCTCATGGTTACCAGGGGGCCTGGTCTGCTCAGTTGTAGTCCCCGCTCCGTTGGGCTTCCTTTAAACGGAAGTTCCTTTCATTTTCGCAGGACCCGATGCAACCGCTGCAGACCCGCCACTGACAGCTCCGGAGAGGTAAATAACCTCTCCGGGGACTTTTAGTGTTGGGGGGGTTAGGCTCTTAGGGAGAGAGGGGAGGGTTAGAGGCCATAGAAGGGGAGGGTTAGGGTCAGGGTGCGGGGAGAGGGTCTTAGGGTTAGGCTATAGAGAAGGGAGTATTAGGGTCAAGCTAGGGAGAAGGGAGGGTTAGGGTCAGGCTACGAGGAAGGGAGTGTTAGGGTAATGGAAGGTGAGGGTTAGGATCAGAATTAGGGAAAGGGTTCAGTGCTCCGAGGATCAATTGCTATGCTCACTGAGGCATAAGCAATCGTTATCCCAGCCAGCTCAAATCTGTCTGGGAGACAACGGCCCTATCGAAATAGGGCAGTTCTTAGGGACCCACATCCCCCTCTACTTAAGTATATTTAAATGACATTTCAGGTGTATTTAAAGCCACTCTATGTACCAATAACTGCTAATGGGAGATCCACGAGAGCTGGACTATTATCCTGGGAGAGCCACTCTAAGTACCAATAACTGCTAATATGAGATCCACAGGGGCTGGACTAATATCCTGGGACAGTCACCTATTGGTCAGTCAAGAGTCAGCAAATCACCTTCAGTTTTCTCTTTATTTAACATGTTAGCAATTACAAACAGCACTTGTTAAAAGCACTGACCAATGTTTAATATAGCAAATAATAATATTAATATTGCAAATGTTAAAATAATGAATTAATATAAAGCTTTGATTTTCTTTACAGTAAAATATTTATTTAGAATAACAGCGCCACTAGTGCTTTGTTAGGGCAGATCTGTCAGCCTCCAGGATGGTTTCCTACACGGTATGAAATGACGATTCTGACTGCCAGTTTGTTGACTCAAAAAAAAAAAAAAAGCAATAAAGTTAATTCATAACATGATTTAGAAGCTTGCTTTTAATGGTGTTTATATAATTTAATCAAAATAACACGAGGGGAAGGAAATGACATGCTAAATAAATGTGGGAGACTGATTATGAAAAAGTATGAAAAGACTCACTGAAAAGAAGGTTACATTCCCATAGAATGTTGGTTTTATAGTCATCCCAAAGACTACAAACCAATGCAAATAAATTCTGTTTTTTAACCTTAAGCTCAATGACATCATTAGCCTTGACCATGTGTTAAATCGCACACAAAGCTATATACGGCATACTACTCTCTGTTTTAGCAGGTGTACGGTCTATGTTATTTTTTCTCTCTTTCATGTTTTTTTTTTATCGTTGGGAAAATAAAATGATTGAGCATTTACCTCTTCCCTGTAAAGCTGAGATGTATATGTGATTCGATTTAATGGTAAGGCCTCATTCGTCCCTAAGTAAATCCATGTATTTCATTTCCTAACCACAGCAAATAACACTGGAACAGATCCAGAGTTTGCAAATAAGAGGAAAGCAGGTGGAACTTTACACCTGGGGAAAAACCATGTTGAATTATAGAGGAGGTAAATTCCATCTGTTGCAAACAGCATTAGAGTTGAGGGGTGATGTTTTACTAGCCCAAGTCTAAACAACAGTTTAAAAGAAAAGCTAGTCAATATCTGTGTGTAATGCATCCAGTCGACTATTATTAATAAAATACAGAAGCAAATTATGTTTGCTATAAACAAAAATTTTATAACCTTTAATGATTATTTTTCTAATCAAAATTTGTCATTTGAATCTAATCAATTATTTTATTAAAAAATAAATAATAAAAACATCATTGACTATGTTTATTAGTTTGTATTGCTGCTTTGTCTTTTAAATGTGTAAAAGTATTAGAGTTTTTAGTCATAGACTAAATATCAAGAGCAAGCAAGACAACAGTGCCATCTTCAGGCTGGAAGAGGTAATGTTCAAAATGTAAAAGAATAGATTTGTATAAAAATGTATATATTTAAATTTAAATTAATTAACTGTATTTGACTATATAGCAGTACAAATGTTGATGATGATGACGATTGTATTAAACCACCAGGTTCACCCCTGAAACTACTCTGCTCTTCTAGGTAACATCATACTTGATAACAGGCTCCAGGAGGTGTGACGCTGCAAGTCAAGTCAACACATCCCATCCCTACTGTGAACCCCAGTGTTGTGAGGAGGGAAGGACATCAATTATTGCATTGAATTCAATTGTATTGAATCCTCTCTTTCAAACAAAGTGTTGCTCATGTTCCAGGGACCAGATTTATTAAGCTGCAGGTTTGCAAAAGTGGAGATGTTGCCCTTAGCAACCAATCAGATTCTAGCTGGCATTCTCTAGTATGTAAAAGGAGAGTGAGAGTTAGATCTGAATGGTTGCTATGGGCAACATCTCCACTTTTCCAAACCCGCAGCTTAGTAAATTTGGCTCCCGGAGTACTACTGAAATTCTGAAGTCTTTTGGAAATTTTGGGAGAGTTGGCATCAAATGTTTCAGCATATCATGAACAGTTTTCCTTGTGTAAGCAAGGTCTCTATCACCCATTTGCCTTTCTGGTATTTATTTAAAGTATTCGAAAGGCATTGCAGATGCATTACTCACTGCCGTCTGCCCACATGATTAATGTAAGATGGACATCCGGAAATAGCAGGCCCTGCAAAATATTGGCAAAAGTAGAGACGTCAGTCAGGGTTGGATTACCTACTAGGCAAATTAAGTGCCTATATAAGGACTAGTTATGGAGAAATGTATTTATGGTCCTGAGCAAAGTTACCCCCAATTCACACTCCAGGGCAAACTATTGTTTCAGTAATTAATCATAACAGGGGCAGTCCTCCCTTGTAGATATATTTTAGGCTATAGGCTTTATGAGTAAGAAAGGTTCTTGGACTGTTTGGCTGGCAGGTATCACAGTGCCGATTTCATACATTTTTACAAGACTCAACCATTAATGCAACCAGAATCTGTGACAAACAGCACACTATAAAGTACTGGTGAAATGACAGACATAGCTTGTTTAGCGATTATGTAAATCTGCAGATGTGACTTTGCAAATTTAGTTCATGTGTATCTGTCATAGTTGCCGACTCTCCCGGAAAGTCTATGAGAGCCGGCAAATCTCCGGCAAGGCTCGTGGTTTCCATGAAACCACGGTCTCAAGTCCTGCCCCCCTGCCTGGCTACAATAGTTTACTAGTGTTGCTAGGGACAGGGAGGGACTTGATGACACAAATTGCATCCTCAAGACCCACCCACATCCCTATGACACACCCAAAAGGATAATAATAGCCAGGGGCGGGGCTTAATGAAATGTTTTGCATAAATCACACAGTTAAGCCCTGCCCCCTGTATGAATCTATGGCTTCCCTCTGGGATCTCCCGGAGGGAAGCCTTTAAAAGTCAGCAACCCTGATATCTATACTTTCTTATTTGCACCATTTAGGCATTGAAACATCTGATTGCATCACTTACACCTCCTAACCCAAACCTTAAACAAATTGCCTGCATTTTAACAAATATAAGATGAACCAGGTGTAGGTCAGGCTGTATGACAGGTCATGTATATCTTATTCTCAGCAAATTTATTACCATTGTCCATCCACATAAAGAAATGTTCAAATATGGGTAAATGTAAAAAATAATAACTGAATAAAAAAAGAACAAAGGAGTATGCAATATTTATACAGTATATCTATGTATAAATCCAGATACAGAAAAATCTTTACCACTTCCAGATAAATAACAGTAAATAAATCATCGTATTAATAGTTAAATACACAATGTCTTAAGTGAAATGCATTTTGCTGATCCAGAGTTTGGAGTAAATGCACATAATCTGCACCTGGACACAACATGTTGCAATGTGCGGGTGCAAACTGAATATTTTGCAAGCAGAGAAAGGACTGACTGCTTTTCTTTACTGTACAGAAATACTGATATTGGGCTGGATCCAGACTTAAGAAGGAGCTTGAAATTAAGGGCCGTATTCCGAGAACAGTTTTCGCTGCGATTTCCGTGCATATTTTTAGGTACGTTTGAACTGTGCATGCGTAGTAACTTTATTTACGTAGTTCACATTGACTATACGTGCGGAAGTGCCTCACGGACGGACTTGGGAATCGCACGTGGTTAAATACACACTGATCTCCCACGTAAAAATACGCACATGAGAATTTAAATAAAAATGGGCGGGAGAGGCATTTTAATGAAGGAGTGTGGGCGAGGTTAGTTAGATACGCACGTACTAAAACACCTCGACGCACAGAAATGCCCATATAAAGATAAGGCAGGTCGAGGCAAAGTTACTCCTGGGCTAAACCATGTTGATTTCAGGGGGAGTCAAGTTAATTGTATAGTTTGCATGCAGGGATATATCATTGAATTGCTTACTGCACACAGATACTGACCAGCTTTACTATCACACTGCTATATAGACTTGGGATAGGAAACATCACCTCTCAACTCTAATACTGTTTGCAATGCAATGAAGGTAATACCAGGTAGGAGACAGTAAATGGATCTCTAAGGTTAAAAAATGCAAATCCAAAAGGTTACTCAAAGAAACAATGGGCTGGATCCAGACCTAGTTAGGTGCTTGAACTTTGTTACTCCTGGGGTAAACCATGTTGATTTCAGGGGGGAGTCAGGTAAATTGTATTCTTTGCATGCAGGGATATACCTTTGAATTTCTTACTGCACACAGATACTGACCAGCTTTACTATCACACTGTTATTTAGACTTGGGATAGAAAACATCACCTCTCAACACTAATACTGTTTGCAACAGATGAAATATGACTCCCCTGCAATCAACATGGTTTAGCCCAGGTGTGACTTTAAGTTCTTATTTTAAGTAGATTCTTAAGTGTGAATCAGGTCCTTAATTTCATTCTCCTTCTTAACTCTGGATCCAGCTCATTATTTTTCTTCTTTAATTTAAAGTTAAGCTACAAAACAACACCTCACAACAAATTATTTTTACACATTTTAAATCACCCCTTGGTTTTGTCATGGTGCTGATATGCTTGCTCCTCGTTTTGCTGTTACTCCTATTTTTTATTATTAATTAACAGTTTTCATTACATTACAGAGCGGAGTGTTCCAGCATGAAAAGGGTAAATGTCAGCTATTACAAAGAGAATACTGCCATCTAGTGGTCGACTTGAAACTGATTGTATTATTTCAGAAGCACTTGGGCTTAAAGGACTGAATCCAGGCCCTTTCACGCTTTACGTACGTGCGGGGGTCTGTTCCCCTGTCACTCCCCTCATCTGTCTGCCTTAAGTCACACTTGTGTATCAGCAGTCCATCCGATTGCTGATCTGCGTGTATGTGGGATACCCTTCCCACACTGTACAATTTAAATGCTCCCCCCCCACCAACCTTGGCTGGTGGAGGGGAAAGCACAGCCCTTTACTACGGAATATCTATTATACAGAACGGAAGTTTTGTACGATAGAAGTTACGTAACATGTAGAGGGCGCATACGCCCTCAACTCAAAACATCCTAATTACGCACTTTGCGTGCGTAAGCGGGGTGCCGGACGCAAGTCTGGATCGGGTCCAGAATCAGAATTAGTAAAAACACCACATTTTTTTGTAATAAATTTAGTGGTAATTCAGTAAATGGGGGATAAAAGGAAGCACTTGTCACCCACTTACCATCTCTATGAAATCTTCTTTAGGACAGTCCTGTACGTGCAAATTAACATATCAAATAAGAGCCACAAGGGCCTTGGGCCACATTAACAATGGGGGTAATGGAATTACAGTCCCACGTCAACATCTGAAAAATATTGACCCCACATAGTGCAGATCTCCAGGCCTCCCGCTGCAGTGCATAAGTGTGACATCCTCCTCCAAAAACATAAGGTCCTATGCAGACTATACGTCTGGTGTTTAGCGTTTTTGCAATCTACGTAAGGAAAACATACGTAGATAATGAAAAAAATGTACTACGTATGCACAGGTAAGAAAAAAACGATGAGACATAGCAATAACTCACCTGTCCTGTCCCAACCTGCCCCCGTTTTTAGGTACCTTATGGCGAAGGAAACTACGTACGGACATTGCCTCTCCCCGCCTCCCCCCCCCTGCCCTCCTCGGCTAATCTAAATCTCTCCCCGTTTCCCTTGAAAAATCGCTGTTGCTTTATGTTAAAAAAAAAAAAACCACAAGCGCAGCATGTTTGGAATCCTTAGCCAGGCTGCGCTGATAGAACTACAAGGCTCAGCGTTGCTGAACTTTGTAGTAATATCAGCGTCAGCATGTTAAGCCTTCTAAGCAAACATGCTGTGCTTGTATTTTGGAAATAAGAAAACACATGTCAAATATATTGACATGTGTTTTTCTGGTACAAAAGGCGCTTTGATTTTCAGCACTTTCCCGACGAACTTAAGGCGATTTAGTTAAATCGGAAAAAATCTGGACAATATTTGTCCAGCGATGTTTGCCTGGTCGTTTTTGCAAAAGGCTAAAGTCCCGGGACTTTGCCTTTAGTGAATACAGCGATGACAAATCTCTTTCTCAAAGCTTGAGGCAAGCAGAATGCTCTAAGCTGTGAGAGTTCAGTGCTGAGTTTATTAATAATTTGGCAGCAGCTGACAGCTTCACACTACCCTCTGCTGGCCGCAGCCTTCCTACCTGATGGGCAGCGCTGAGCTGTCATCTGCTGCCAAATTATTTTTACAAAAGCGCTCAGCCCTCATAGACAGAGAGCTGAGCGATGTCTAACATCTGCCTGTGCATGCCTAGAGAGAAAACAACACATAGAAGTGGGTGCATCCGCACTCTCTATAGGAACCAACTCTCTCTACCTCTGGCCCTGTACAGAATAATAGGCTTTTAGATGTGGTTTTTTTTACTGGTGCCATAACCAAAAAGGGCAAATCTTAACACAAGCATAAAGTACAGAGAAATATGTAAAACAGCAGCACCATGTACAGTACACTGTCAGCTGTCAGATACAGTAATTACTCACAAATTGTTTGGCTGGTCCAATTCACTGGGCGCCTTTTAGCTCGGCACAAAAAAAGCCCTTTAGAATGTGCCAACAGTGGGTTTTATTGAACAACTCCATGAAAAGTATAATGTGTCACAGGAAAAAAAGCCTCTTTCATTTGAACATCAATAATATAAAAAAAATTACAGGGGAAGACACAGCTACCCACAGGGCCAAAGGTTCAGGTCCTAAACTAACAGAGCATTCATAAGAGTTTTTCTTGGACATGGTAAGCTCTGAGTGGTTATACAATAGCTTCTGGGTAATATAGCAACTGCTAAATGATTATTTTTTTTATTATCAAAGGGCATAAAATGCATGGCTGCTGGATTATTAAAGATTAGAAATAATTTAGAAGCCTAGTGAGGTTTGAGATATATATTACAGGATCCAGAGAGAATCAGGTGGAAAGGTACACCTGGGCCAAACCATCTTGAATTTCAGGGGGAGTCAATATCATTTCATTTTGGCATGCAGAGAGAATGCTTTGCCTCCTGCACATAGATAGTGATCAGCTTTACTTCTATGAAATATCCCCTTTCATAGATAACACGGTGTGAAAAGGATGACAGTTGCATCTCCCCAGCAATGTATAATGGTTTGGCTGAGGTTTAAATTTAAACAGGATTTCCTCTTATTTTCAACCTTGGATTCCATATGCGGCTCACCAGGCCAGGATCAGTTCATTAAGTGGCTGTCCACAGGGTGGATATAGTAATATCGCAAGATTAGGGGCCGTATTCAGAGATCCGTCAGTGAAAGGTTCGCAATTATACGCACTGATGTTGCAAGGCAACACCCATGACACTACCCTCACACGGACGGGATGCTGGAGACTTACGAGTCCCTCGAGCACTCTGATCATTTAGTTGGATTTTCCATGCGTATAATACTTAAGTACATGCGTATCTAACTATACGCGCCCACAAATGCTCATTTAAATGTCTCCCCTCCCCACTTTCACGTATCATTTACCGGCCGGATTACAACCACACCCCTCCACCCCACCGCTGGTTTCCAAGTGCGAGTCAAGAGTCCGTGTCTAATTAACTTCCATACGTAAAATCAACGTAGATAGCGTAAATTTAGTTACTACGCATGCGTTCATCCGATCCTAAAAATAAACATGGAACTCCTCACAAAAACGGTTATTTGAATACGTCTCTAAGTCATCAGGACACCAGTCATCCCACTTAGTGTGTTAGCTCATATGAGCAGAGTCCTCCATCCAAGTGTTGTTTCCTTCTCCACTACTCCCCCCTCACTTCGTACCCTCTTGTCCCCCTTTGCTACCCCTTTACATGACCCACCTTGTGGCTCCCTCTCAACCTCTCACTGTCCCCTCCTTCCTGATCTGCCAAGCTTGACACCTCACATTTTGCCTTGCGTTCTGTGCTTGCTTCACTTTATTGTATTTTTGTGATATTTTTATATTTAGATTGTATATTATTATGTACTATGCTGTCCATCCCTGCCCTTTATGTCTGTACTGTATATTATTATGTACTATGCTGTCCATCCCCGTCCTCTAGGTCTGTACTGTATATTATTATGTACTATGCTGTCCATCCCTGCCCTGTATGTGTGTACTGTATTTTGTTGTATTTTGTATGGTGCTGCGGACACATTGTGGCACCTTATAAGTAAACAATAATAATAATAATAAAAGTGGAGGACCAAAACATCTATTTTTCCACATGAAGTCACCACATGCTTGTTCTTCTACTGATGCCAGTAAAGAACACATAATCCTTAGGGACAGATTGGTCATCTTAGAGCATGAGTTAACTATTAGAAATAATACTTAGGAGCAATGTGAATGTGTGTCCTGCTATTTGCATGTTCATTCTGTGTTACTGACAGTGGTTAAAGTTATCCCTATATTCTGCTCGTCTTCTACACTGCAATGCCACAAATTCAAATCAGTCTCACGGCATCTTACTTTAAATGTCAGCTTCACACTTTAAGACTGTGTTGGGAGCACCTCTCAGCTTACATCTTGGCACCAAGTCTGAGGTTCCAAATACCAAAGTGTTATAAGCAGACCTGGTCCACAAGGCTGGGAATGTGACACTTTACAAAAAGAATTAATTTCAGAGTCAAATTTCGGCTGTTAATATGTCAAAGCAAAAAGCCAAGGTCCAGCCGGGGCGAGTTATAAACAAATAAACTAAGGAGAATATAGATACTTGTCTTGCAATTATTATATTTCCCATTGATATATTATGTGTGACATTTTACCCCATTAAAACCACTAAACGTTGAAATAAAATGTTACACTACATGTAATAACCTTAGATAAATACTAACTAAATACTATAAACCAGGGATTCTCAACCAGTGGTGCTAGAACGTATGGAAGTACAAAACCAAATGGCTGAGGACATAATTAATAAAACATCTTGGGGGCTAAATGATATATTTAGAAAATGTGCCTTAAAAGCTCTTAAAATGCCATAGCAATAGTCTCCACGTGTGCATTTACGTGCGTATAATACTTAGGTACGTGCGTATGTACCTAACCGCGCCCTCATTTTAATGCCACTCCCCACCCACTTTCACGGAACTTTGTCCATACGGATTTCAACCATGCCCATCTGCATGTACGTCCCCAAGTGTGATTCACACGTACTTGCCTAATGGACTTCCGTACGTAAATTTAACGCAACTAGAGTAAATAAAGTTACTACGCATGCGCAGTTACTCCGATCCTAAAAATACGCACGGAACTCCGCGCAAAAACGGATCTGTGAATACAGCCCTCCATCCTTTACCTTTCTGTAGTCAGCAGCCGCAGGACCATATGTGTTGATAAAGGGGTCTATATACTTAGCTTTTCATTTTTTTTTTATGAACGTTGCTGATCCAGATTCGCTTCTCATCGCAGCGAGCCTGGCAGCTTCGTTAGTAAAATTTACTAATACTCACCCATCCGCCGAGGTCCCGCGATGACCTGCGAGGTCTTTGCAGGACCTTTCAGTCATCTGAACTTCATTCGGGACTTAGAAAATTTCAAGTCCCGACATGAGAAATACGGTCTTCATGTCGGGACAAGCATCTGCAGGCAGACGCGTCTCCCGGTCAGGTAAGTTTAAACCATTTTCTCTTCTTTCTTTTTTTTGTTTTACTTGTTTTAATTTCTTATTAATTTATTTATTTATTTATTTTAACAAAACTTGCACTCACAAATCTTGCACTCAGCTATTAGGGGGAGAAAAAGGGGGGTTATATAGGGAGATCGCTGGAATAGAAGCACTAACGCCAGCCTCATCTGGCGTTAGTTTAACGCTTAGAGCGGAGTTTAAAACTCCCCTCCGAGGGTTAATAAATAGAACGAAGCGCCGGAGAGACTCTATATTTATATGGATCGCCATGAAAACTGCTTTTTTCCATGGCGATCCATTGTTTGTAAATAAGAAAATCTTCATATTCATGTGATAATGCCCATTTTCACATGAAAAAGGGCATTATCGCATTAAAATGATCTTTGTAAATAGACCCCTCTATCTATCATCATCATCATCTTGAAGGATGGATCATGGGTGCTGGTTGCTGTCATGGACTCTGTGTGGAGATGGGTGACTGGACTTGCTACTTTTTCCGTGCTTATTTTAAGGCACGGTTGAACTGCGCATGCGTAGTAACTTTTTTTACGCAAGCTTAGTAGGATTTAGACACAATGATTTGTTTCCAGAATATCCAGACTTCAAGTTGGTCCCCAACCAGTATCGTCACCTCTGCTTTTGCCGAACGCTATTCCATCCAGCCGGACATTCTGCTACAGCCTCGGAAGAAGCAGCGTGTTTTCTTTTTCATCTCTCCTGGTATGAGACTTCCTTCTTGATTCGTGAAGTAACTTTCACCATGCCCTCCCGTCTTGCTCATTCACCATAAGGGCTCGTGTCTGTTCATATTTTATACATTGTTGTTTTTTTTGTTTATGAATCAGTGAAGTTCACACTTTAATTTAATTTTATGTTTCCTTTCTCTTTCCTACCTGTCTGAGTCTATAAGGAAGGTACTTAGGAGGAACATCCATGAACACTGGGAATATTGGACTAAACACTCCCAGGAATTAATCTTGCTTTGGACTTTTTCCATTTTCTCCAGGATTCCTAATTGGGTCATTTGGTTGGTGTATTAACCTGTATGCCTCATAGCATTTAGGTTTTCCATACCCCTATTTAATTTTTATTTTATATTATCTTTTTAGTGATTTTCAGTCATTTGTCATTTTACCAGCGCTTTTTTGGTTCCATTTTTCTATTTTATTTCTGTATGCTATTTTGGAGGTTGACAATCCAGGAACCAAGTTGCAGCAGGTATTAAGCGCATGGGGGCAGATCCAGAATTACGCTTTTCCGCAATTTTACGCATGGCGGAGACGTAAATTCGCAGATACGTACGCACTGCGCATGCGCACCATAGAAAATACGCACATTCACGTAGCGTAATTGTGAACGTATGGGAAATTCACGTATGTGTCACGTAAATACTTACGCGTGGGCGTGCCAATTTTACGTTAGTCAACAATACGTGCGTTTTACGTGAAGTAGGCGGGGGGTGTTATTTAAAGTGTACAGTATGGGCGTGCTAAGCTGCGTACGTTCACGTAATCAGTACGTCCGTTCGCGGACGTACTCTGTTACGTTTGCTTTTTTCCATGGCGATCCATTGTTTGTAAATAAGAAAATCTTCATATTCATGTGATAATGCCCATTTTCACATGAAAATGGGCATTATCGCATTGAAATGATCTTTGTAAATAGACCCCTATATCTATCATCATCATCATCTTGAAGGATGGATCATGGGTGCTGGCGGCTGTCATGGACTCTGTGTGGAGATGGGTGACCGGACTTGCTACTTTTTATGTTCTTTTTTTAAGGCACGGTTGAACTGCGCACGTGTAGTAACTTTTTTTACGCAAGCTTAGTAGGATTTAGACACAATGGGCCTGATCCAGAACAACGCTTCGAAGCGAATTTACGCGCGTTGGAGACGTAAAATCGCAGTTTAGAACGCACTGCGCATACGCGCCATAGAAAATACGCACATTCACGTGGCGTAATTGTGATCGTATGGGCCATTCACGTATGTGTTACGTAAATACTTACGTGTGGGCGTGCTAAATTTACTTTACTCCAAAATACGTCTGAAATACGTGAAGTAGGCGGGGGCTGGTATTTAAAGTGTACAGTATGGGCGTGCTTAGCTGCGTAAATTCGTTCAGCCCATACGTACGTGTGCGTATGACAGCGGTTACGTTGGAAAAAGTTAAGGTAGTGTTTGGGAAGCGTATCTTGACAAAATACGTCCGTGCAAGGGGTGTGCCGAGGGGAGTGTAGCGAACTTACGTGCACAAAAATACGCACCGCGAATACACGTACGGCACATGTAGTTCTGGATCTACCCCAATGATTTGTTTCCAGAATATCCAGACTTCAAGTTGGTCTCCTGCCAGCTGTCACCTGTGCTTTTGCCGAACACTATTCCATCCAGCCGGTCCGGACATTCTGCTACAGCCTCGGAAGAAGCAGCGTGTTGTCTTTTTCATCTCTCCTGGTATGAGACTTCCTTCTAGATTCGTGAAGTGACTTTCACCATGCCCTCCCGTCTTGCTCATTCACCATAAGGGCGCGTGTCTGTTTATATTTTATACATTGTTGTTTTTTTTGTTTATGAATCAGTAAAGTTCACACTTTAATTTAATTTTATGTTTCCTTTCTCTTTCCTACCTGTCTGAGTCTATAAGGAAGGTACTTAGGAGGAACATCCATGAACACTGGGAATATTGGACTAAACACTCCCAGGAATTAATCTTGCTTTGGACTTTTTCCATTTTCTCCAGAATTCCTAATTGGGTTATTTGGTTGGTGTATTAACCTGCTTGCCTCATAGCATTTAGTTTTTCCATACCCCTATTTAATTTTTATTTTATATTATCTTTTTAGTGATTTTCAGTAATTTGTCATTTTACCAGCGCTTTTTGGTTCCATTTTTCTATTTTATTTCTGTATGCTATTTTGGAGGTGGACACTCCAGGAACCTGGAAGTTGCAGCAGGTATTAAGCGCATTTTGAGTAATTATTCTACTTTATAGGATTTAGACACACGGATTTGAAAATCGGACTTAGTGACATACGTATGGAGGGGCGAGGTTGTCTTCTGTATGTGCGTAGTTTAGTGAAAGTGGGTGGGGGAGACATTTAAATGGACTAATATGGGCGCTGTTTGTCATGCACGCACGTACGGAAGGAAAATACGCACGTAACTACACACGTAGAGTTAAGGTTTCCCTATGGACACGTAAGTTACCGAATATCCATCCGTGCAAGTGGAGTGTCATGGGTGTTACCTTTCAACGCACGTGCGTATATTTGCGTGCTTTATACAAACGGATCTGTGAATACGGTCTGGAGTCTCCATAGCTGCTTATTACACACTTATTACAGGTCAGCACCCTGTAGGTCTGAAGGATGTTGGGCTAGAGCTGATCTTCCTTTTCTTTCATTCTGCTTTATTTCAATTCACACCCTAAAATGAATGAATGAATGAATGAATGAATAAACACTGTGGACCTGATCCAGAACTACGCTTGAGGGAATTTACGCGTGGCGGAGACCTAAAATCGCGTATTTGTAAGTACTGCGCATGCACACCATAGAAAATACGTTCAATAGCATAGCGTAATTGTAAACGTATGGGCCATTCACGTATGTGTCACGTAAATACTTACGTGTGGGCGTGCCAATACGCTACGCGAATAAACGTACAGCAAACGTAGTTCTTGATCTACCCCTGTGGACTTAATGTCTCCCATACATATGTGCCCTGGACTATATTTTAGCTAAGTTGTGTGTTTGATGGGTGTAAGGCCTAGTGTAAGTCATAAGATAATGCCCTAATGCCATAGGCCCGTGTTCACAGATCTGGGTCAGTTAGGTGTGGACAGATCCGCATCTAACTCACCCGTCCTGTCCCTATCTCACCCCCCATTGTTAGGTACTTTATGGCACTTAGTGCTATAGGTCTACCTTATCTCTCCGTGAAATGTCCACACGGACATTGCCTCTCCCCACCCCCCCCAGCTAATGTAAATCCCACCCTCCAAGGCGGCATTAGGCCGCCTCATTCTAACCAAACTACTCTGTGCGGTCTTTAATCTGCACTCCTAACTGGTACGTAGATTGCTTAATTGACCTACGCATGCATAGTAGGTCATTTCGCAAATATAAACACCTAAAAAGCCAAAGCTTTTACAGTCCAGTAAAATGGCCTGTAACAAAGCAGAAACTATGGACTTGATAGAGGCCACTGTTGCCGCAGAGATCCTGCTGTATACTAACTCTTAGGCATGAAAAGGGGAGGCCGCTCCTTGCATACAAAGGCGTTACCATAGCAGGAACCTACCTTAGCCATTCCCATATTCCATGGGTGCAGAGTAGAAGTATTATGTATGGCTAGTGTGAGGCACTAGCCATACAGGCACCATACCTCAATGGCGTATGCATCCCATCCCGTCCCACTATTGGAAACACTTCCATTACGGAAAAAATAGTTTAATGTGAAAAATGACCGTTGCTTTCAGTGGCAATTATTATAGCACAGTTCTCAATAGATTTCAAGTGTATTGTTCTTAAACATGAAACGATTCGACATTAGTGTTTAATGTGATGGCTACAAATGCCATCTGCAGGACTATATCGATCGTTATGTGATAATCTATACTTTCTATGGACCTACAGAACGCTTTACACTTTAAGGTCTGCTATTATCTGGTTCCTCTGTTTCGACACAGTCCTCCAGTTTTCTCTTCATTGGCATGTTCAGCCTGTGGCCAATTAAAAACTTCTCAATGGCGTTTATCTGATTCTGTATAGTGGCCACTGAGCAATTATCCTCTGTAGCTCTCTGTACTGATGGCTCTGGGTTTGTTGTATCTGGAGAGCTAGGTATGTCTGTGATGACAGGGTAGTTCTGTTTTTCCAATATAGATGACTAAATAAGAAAGAGAGCATGGTTTAAAATGAATTTCTTTCAAGAGGAATAAAATCTGTTTGTATGTTTACATGCAGGCAATGAAACCATGATGTTTAAGCCTTCACATATATTTATGTCCACAGGAAGCTTTTCTAGTAATGTTCAGTTTCCTTTTAGCTTCATTGCCCATAGCAACCAATCAGATTCTAGCTTTCACTTTCCTATTACATACTAGAGAATATCAGCTAGAATCTGATTGGTTGCTATTGGCAACATCTCCACTTTTCCAAACCCGCAGCTTAGTAAATCTGGCCCCTGATCCCTTTGATCCTCATCTGGTCATCTTATTGCCTGCTTTCCTTCATCACCTCATTTCAC
The DNA here is from genome assembly GCA_011038615.1 of Limnodynastes dumerilii. Lineage (NCBI taxonomy): Eukaryota > Metazoa > Chordata > Amphibia > Anura > Limnodynastidae > Limnodynastes > Limnodynastes dumerilii. The sequence goes on from WWET01000507.1 coordinate 635,506, forward strand.
TCCTTTCTACAAGACTTCTCCCATGTTGCCCCAATCTTCTGGAAATCTCTGCCTTGCTCTGTCAAACGATCTACCAGCCTGAAAGCTTTCAAACTACAGGTTATAGTACACCTTTTCATTAATGCATACCAGCTCTTCTCACCCTCTTAGCTCCTGTTTTATTTTGAGCTTCCATTTCTCCTTTGCACTATATTTTAATTTTGTCATTTTTTCTTTTCCTTTGCATTTCGGTTTGCCCTCTTTAAACAGAATTGTAGAGATTTGTGTGTCCTTTGTATTATCTGAAGATGATGATAATTAAAATCTCTTTGTGGGATCAAAGAAGCAAATGCAACGCTTGAATAAAATTGGATGCAAATACAATTTCCCTTCTAGCTGTGCTCTTCTTCAGTTTCCCTTTAGAATTTTACCAGACGAAATGCGTTGGGTAAACACATCAGAGACTTCCATATAAGTTTTTTATTTTTTCACCATTTGGTTTTAAAGTGTTTGCACCAAATTAATATATTAAGGAATAGAGAACTCCATTTGCTATCATTAGCACAGCGAGCACTAATGATAGCATCAGGGACAAACAAAATATAACAGGTGGTAAAGTCTGCGCTGGGAATACAATAGAGTACCTTACTGGGTAAAATGTCCTTCATACAGTCCTTATAAAAGTATTCTCCTCATACAAAACGCAGGAAGAAATTCCAAAAAGGGGATCCTCCTTGTCTATCTCCTCTCGTACTGTTCTGTTCGTGTGATTAGTCCTCCTTCTTCTTTCAAAATACCTCGGAGTTATGTCCCAAAAAATAGGGGAAAACAACTTAGTGCAAAACAGCTAATTTTTTTGCACGTCCAACAACCTCCAGAATAATACTCACAATGTGATTTCTTGTATCAAGACACATCTAATGGGTTCTTTCTCCTCTCTTCCTAGATAGCCCATCTGATCTCCACGTCCTCACCAGAATTCTTCTCAAAGGTCAGGGGAAGAAAAGAAGAGAAGAACTAGTGCAATATCACTTTAAAAAATTGCAAGACCCAAGTCACAAGTGCCTACTTACACTGCACTCGTCTTGCATTAGGGCATGTCAGATGTTACTCCCTCATTTCCTAGGGATTCACTGAATAAAGGAATTTTTCAATCCAGAGTAGTGTCCTGAGGTATCGATTTCAGTGATTCCCACTATAACCCACATTCATTGGTATAACATATGATATAAAGTTTCTCCTTTTCTCCTCCAAAGAATCCACTTCAAGTGGGGGAACCCCAACAGTTTAGCATGAAAGGGTTAACTCCAAAATCCTAAGAGTTCACTGAAGGTGCAGCTCCTTTACTGTCTAAAAAACGACTTCTAACAAATAGTAAAAAAAACCTCATATTTATTATAGTACAAGACTTCTGATAAAAATGAATAAAAATATTCAACCAAAATATACAATCCCCTATAACGGGAGGGAACCCCCTGCTTACCCAAACAACTCCACTCACTGTCCTCTAAGATGAACGACGCCTCAGTCAAAAAGAATGCTAGCCCGAAAAGGGCCCTACGGACCAGCACCCGTAACGGAGGGAGTCCCCACAGTACGCCAAGGATTCCCCCAGTAAGCAGCACAACGAGAGCATCTTCCTACCCTGGAGGAACAAGCAAGGGACGACAAGGGACTGGCAGAACCTGCCCAAAGGGATATCAATATGCTTGACACCATGGGCCTGATCCAGAACTACGCTGATGTGCTGTGCTTAGTAAAGCACAGCGTATCGGCGTTCACTCTCCCCGACACTCCCCCTGTGCGAGCGTATTTTCCCTTGCTTACGCCGGCTGAAGGCTACCCTAACTTCAGCCGGCCTAAGCAAGGAAAAAATACGCTCGCACAGGAGCGTTTGGACGCAAACCCCTCCCTCCCTCATTAAACTAACTCCCCCCGCCCACCTACACTAACCTGAACGTAGTAAGGCTGGGGAACGCCCCCTCCAGCGTTACTACGGCGCTGCTACGGACGCCAGCCAGCGTAGTTCTGGATCAGGCCACAAGACACTGAAAGTGTGAGTAGCACTGACCCCTACATGTGTTTTAGTGGTACTACATTAAATGTATGTTTTATTCTTCTCACCTCTTTTAACATCGGGCCGTATACACACCTACGAGATCAGTACATAAAAACATAGAAAGTGACGGCAGATAAGAGCCACATGGCCCATCTAGTCTGCTGACAGGGAGAGCTGATCCACAGCAGCCATTTTGGAGACTTTAAGGGGTGTCTCCTAGGTAAGTTGGCTCTCAATTTATAAACATATATATGAGACCCAACATTGGGACTCTCATTGTTAGAGTTAGGACCACCATATACAGAAAGGCCTTGACGGTGGCTGGTGGCTTATCTCATATTTGTACAAATATGCGTAACGAACGTTTCTGTGTTTTATTTTACAGATAGAACAGTATAGTTTGTTACTGGTTTATGGCAGTGTGCTGGGGGCAATTTTTCCCTTTGTTTCTGTGGCAAGCAGAATAACCCCCTGCCTTTCATGCACCTGTTTAACATTTGCTTAATAAATTGATTGAGCAACTTCCATTCTGGTTTTATTTAGTCTGCTCATTTGTTTGGCCGCCATCGGAGCGGGGAGTGCATATGCTTACGTGTCCAGATTCCTACCCTAACTTTTACGATCTGCTATGCGGCCGTAAGCTGATCGTAACGGGGCTTCACCACCCTGTCCCCTAATTTGTATGTCTTTACGGCGGAGATACGACATGCGTAAAGGGGGGAAAAGCCCCCTTTTCATAACAAAGACCAAAAACCAGCTGCGCCTATTAGTATACTGTAGATAGGGTAACAGTATGACAACAAACCACAAAGCTGACCTGTGTCAAATGACAAATCCAATATAGGTATATTTATATTAAACACATTTATTAATTGAATAAAATCAGTCAAAAAAAAAAAAAATTGAAAATGGAAGTAAATTGATAAATATTGAGATCACATGCATGTGATAATCATAATTACTAAAATACCACTCTGACCAAAAATTTACAAAGATATGGTGGCCACCGATTTATAATGTCAAATAGGTAATAACTAATAGATGGTTTTGAAGGAAAAGAGCATGTTGCTCTAGATTGATAATTTGTGGCTATATACTGATTGGCAACGTGCTGGAGCAGGACTGGGCATTAAAGAGTAGTTCAAATGGCAGGCAGCCTGAATTGAATAGATGATGCAGACTTCTAGTAATAAGTGGTTGGTGTATTAGAAGTAGGATGTATAGATGGTTCAAACTCAGTGGGGCATCGGTTGTCGAGCCAAATACTTCAAATAGTAACACCAAAGTGGCATAGGATATATTGTTGCAGCTTAAAGTCTCAAAAAGAACTGTGCTGTAGATTGCCTGCTCGTTCACATCAATGAAAACTCTCTTTACCTGATGCTGCCGAAGCTGTCCAGAATGCCCCTGTTCAAATACAGAAGCACAGCCAAGAATCAATGCCGCTGAAGCTAGTCGGAAGATCGCCTTTAGGAGATGGAGCGGTGACTCACGTGCTAGTGAGTGAGCGGGCGTCACCCGCTATTGTATAATCGCTCCCGCGTCCCTCCTCCTATATCGATTCACCATACAAGCTTCTTGTAGCAGATGTTAAAAGTTTTCAAACCAATCTATAGAGTAGGTAAAACAGACGATCAGAGGGTATATGCAGTCACCCCGTCGACGCGTTTTGTCCGTGAGGACTTTTTCAAGACACTAGGTGAATGGGTCATACCTGTACAGGTATGACCCATTCATGCGCACAACCTTCAGAACAGGGGAATTACATCTGAGCAGGACGTAATTCCCCTGGTGGCCGTTGTTCTGGATCTGGCCCATCATCTGTAACATCATCTATCCTTTGCTTCATAACTGATCACCGCTGGAACACATAAACTTATAATTAATATAGTAATTGGCGTAAGACTGGACCTTTACATTGGAATTGGTAAGTATGCTGATCGGCATACTTACCCATTCATAAATAAAAATTTACAAAATAGCATATTTTTCGAAATAGAGAAAGACAAAAATGATTTTTCGGCTGTCTCTGCTTCTAAAAAAAAGCTATTTCGCGGTGGCGACTCCCATCGTACTTTAATACCTTTGTAAGCTAATACATTGCACATCTCTCTGGCAAATGCCCAGTCAATGTACAAAAGATATATTTAATCTAGCCAATTAAAGTATGCTGAGGACTAGATAATTATTTAGTCAATATAATTATTTCTTTAGTAGCTGTGGTGTATTGATATCACATTAGCCATAACAAACTGTGTCATGTAGATAGATGCAGGTAAAATGCAATACTGAAGCCTGTTTTGCAGTATGTACAAAAATGTATCAGCTGGGAAATAGTTTGTTGTTGCTGGTTGTGTTATATTGGGCTGGATCCAGATTTTTCTCATGATATTGTCATGTGATCAGTTTCCTTAGTAGAAGATCCAGAAGGATCTAGTAGCGCTCTCAATACCACTTCCACTTCCAATACTAGAGGCTACTTTGAGTTTTCTCAAGCACATGGAAATTCCCAATACAGAAGCCACAAGTGGTCAGAGAGAGGGAACGTCCATCTCAGGGTTGCCGACTCCCGAAATTCGGGCAGTTCTCCCGGGAGAGCCGGCAAATCTCCCACAAGCCCCGACCCACTATTAATAACGACTGTAATCCCTAGAGTTACTAGGGATGGGCGGGACTTGATTGCGTCATTCCCTTTAATACTAGAGATTAAACGAGTGATTGGCAGGGGTGGGGCTTAATAACACTAATTGCATAAACCGCATCATTAAGCCCCGCCCCCTCTCTGCAATTTATGGTTTCCTTCCGGGTTCTCTGGAGGGAGGCTTTCAATAGTTGGCAATTCTGGTCTATCTATACCGCTGCCTTTCATGAACCTCTTTGGATTAACCTATAAATTGATTTGAACAACCACCATTTTGTGTAACCTCATTTACCAGAAGTCTAGCATTTACCGTATATACTCGAGTATAAGCCAACCCGAATATAAGCCGAGGGGGCCTTTTTCAGCACATTTTTTGTGCTGAAAAACTCGGCTTATACTCGAGTATATACGGTAATTAAAAAGGTAAATTCACATGCCTATCCCCTCTCCCCTACTTCAAATGCCATTGCCCCATACAAGGTCTTATTCAGAGTTGGGTGCAATTGAGTTGCAAATTGATGGCCCAATTAACAGCCCTCTGCGTGTTTTAGATGGGTCACCCAGTTTCTGTTATATGTCTACTGTTATCATCTACTGCCATCATCATTATTTTCTTACAGCAGGGGTCAAGCCAACACACCAAACTGTATTTGTTCCTATGCAAAGTTAAGGCTCCCCGATTCCACTAGAAAGCCTCGCACTGTTCCTCCAGACGCAAGGTGTATATACCTACCTGATGCCACAGCCATTGGATCGACATTTAACCCTGTGATGGCGGATATGGAATGGAATGGGACCAATGCTTTGTGCTGGCAGCCCAATTAAATTAGAAGGATGTTGCTTTAAAAAAAAAATAACTATTTAATTTGATTAATTAATTTTTGGTTATAGTTCTGAACTGGATCCTAATTTCTGAACCATTCAGTAAAAACCATGTTGCAATCGTATTGTTCTATTCACGCACTGGTGGTATAGCTCAGCTAACTACTCATGTAGCTTGGATTGAGACGCGGAGCATTGACATGGCTATTGAGTAATTTGCGCCTCCTTGGGATCGCAACCCAGCTATTGGAAGTGGCAATCGATCGAATCAAGAGTTCCGCTTCTGCCGAGTGCCGTAGCAGCAGATAGCCAATGCTTGATCCCCACTGTATCCACAAGGCAATCCCATGGGGGTCCAGTCCACTCCTCTCACATGCAAAGAGTTACAATCTGTGAACCCTACCTTACAATGACATATAAATTGGAGACAGCTTAGAAGTCTGGAATGGTTGTAAGAGCTTAAACACGTCCGGGCTTCCTGAGGACCCAGATTCCGCAGTATGAGACTCACAAAATGTGGGCGTTTTCTGCTTGTATCCTGGAAATTTTGAACTGATCCAACGCTCTTAAGCCTTGGAAAGCAAAAGCAAGCGAAATGCAATCCAAGCGCACAGTACTGATGGGAATATGGTATTTTATAACCATATATTTTGTACATTGGGACTTGTCAATTAACAGACTTGCATGAAACATATCCCATATTTCTATCCCTATAGACAGTAAACATGCATTTGTGTTGTACTTGTGTCCATTTGCAAGAGACCGCTCTTGTGTACCAATCAGAGTCATACTTATGTTTATTTTATTCATTAATATGTTTTTATATAGAACTATCAGATTATGTAACGCTTTATAGAGAATATTTCACATCAGTCCCTGTCCCATTGGAGATACAGTACTAAGGTCCCTAACACACACACACACTATGGCTAATTTATTTAGCAGCCAAATAACATACCAGCATGTTTTTGGAGTGCAGGAGGAAACCGGAGCACACAGAGGATACCCACACAGACACAGGGAGAACATACAAACTTCACATAGATAAGGCCTAGTCCGGGAATTGAAATCATGACCTCAGCGCTGTGAGACTCAAGTGCTACTCACTGAGCCACCATACTGCACTATGTTGCCTTCTAGAGGGCTCCGTTATTTGCGTTCTTTTCGCGTTTCACTCTGTATCAGGTCCATAGATATTGTCTCCAACATTCTCAGCTGTAGCACAATTTGTGCTTTCATAATGCCATGGCCATACTGCTAGCACAGAGCATCATTGTTTCCCTCTGTCAGTATTTCAGTAACAGTATATTATGCACATATTTAAGCTCAACCCTCATGTGCTAATTTCAGGTTATGGCAGGGACTTTGATCCCCCGGTGAGCCGTACATTATAATACGCTGCTAATTTAAACAAACAATCACCATCGTTTTGATTTCGGAGCCTGCAGATATTTTGTTCTGAGGTTATTTACACATGTCAGCATCTCCTGTGCACCTCTCACGGTTTGTTTTAGTGTTTTTACATTCTCAATGGTTATTTTTATACCCTGTTACATTGTATATTTATGCCAACATAAAAGCCAAGTGCGGTTTCAGGAATTCAAAACAGTCGCGTTCCAGCCAAATAATATTTCTACTGTATCACCTGCAAAATGGACAAGAATGAACCCTGGAGACACGGTGACCCAGATTTCACTTTCTCACCCTATGTAAACCTCTAACTAGCCCTCCAAACCAAGAGGGCTGTATAACCATGTTTAAATGCCATAATTGTGGAGAGACCATACTTGCCAAGTCTTCCTAAATGCCCGAGAGATGCTCTAATTTTAGATTTCAAACATTTTTCTTGAACCCAAAGTCATGTCTTTCCAGTATATTTTTATTTAACCCATTGTACGCTACAGAAGCCCTGCTAGACCAAGTTTGTAAGTGACGAGATCAGGGACGGATTGAGGGCCATGTAGGCCTGGGGCTAAAAATGATCAAAGGCAAACGCTATATAGAATGCTTTGGAGGAGTATGCAGTGGGAGTCCTGGAAATCTGCAGTGTGTGTGTGTGTGTGGGGGGGGTATTTGCAGATGGAGGCCTGGGACTACCGTCTCATTAGCCCCATTGTTAATCTGGCATGGGTGGCCAAGTGACTGTGTAGAACAGCATTACTACTACTTTTACTACACCTGTCACATCTGTGGCCCTCTTCGCTCACTGCCACCAACTAAGATCAGTGGTCTTGTCCTGTCAGATCACAAGACAAGGAAGCATTAATTCGTCCTCCTTCCTCTGTCTACCAGTAAGGGAAATTCAATTTGCAATAATAGCTGTTTCATCTTTTATTTTGGGACTTTACCATGTGAATTTCATCACCAATTACCACCCCTTCTAGACAACTACTGCAGACCCTTAAACATGACCCATTCCATTAGGTATAATTTAATCCGCGCCTGAGCTTCCAACTGTCACTGTTTAAATGAATTAATTGATATTTAAAAAGCTATTTGTCTCTTCAACAAAGGTGGGTACCATAGTAACTGACAGCTGGAAATTGAGGAGCAGAGTATTTGGTACCTGATGGAATGGGTCATGTTGGAGGGAATGCTACTGTCGGTGATCTATCCTATACCATGTCCTATAGGAGGGTAAGTGCCAAAGAAGGATAATAGGTTATTATTAGGATAATAGGGTGAAACTGCCAATGGGTTTCAAAACATCAAAGGGTGATTTTAGCCTACAATATCCTGCCATAGACAGACTTAAATAGTAATTATAACAATCACACAAGTTTTCGGGGGACCCTTCCTGTGTGTCCTTATTTTTAACATGCACAGTTAAAAATTACATTCATGCAATGTACCCTGCATCTATCACTGTGTGCAGCACTGAAAACTTTCACAACTGATTCCTGGATTTAAAAATACAAAAGGTGATTTTTAGTTTCCTTGTCAGGCAGAGAAAGAAGCTTCCTGGCTGCTCTGGTTGTGGATTACTGACAATCAGAGTGACATTTTCTACCTGCCTCCCAACCAGCAGCCTTATAGAGAATGGCTGTCAGCATTCTGATTGGTAGATGGTTGGTGTGCTCCACCAATCAGTAGAGTGAATGTTTCTCCTCAGCATGCTGATTGGTGGGTGGCTGGAGCTATCCACAATCAGAGTTTTGACAGTTATTCATTATGGGCCTGATTCAGAGGCTGAAAATAAGAACTTAAAGATACACCTGGGCTAAACCATGTTGATTTCAGGGGAGTCAAATTTTATTTGTTGCAACAGTATTATAGTTAAAAGGTGATGTTTCCCAGCTCAAGTCTAATTAGCAGTTGAAAAGTGAAGCTGATCGGGTATCTGTGTGCAATAAGTAAAAGCAAAGCATTCTCACTGCATGCATAGAATAAAATTAACTTGACTCCCCCTGAAATCAACATGGTTTTGCCCAGGTGTAACTTTAAGTTCTTATTTTCAGCCTCTGAATCAGGCCCTATATGGAGAGATGTGTGGGAGGGAGCACAGGAGGGTAAGTTATGATTCCTTTGTTAACATATAACATTTAATACCAAATACAAATATTTATATAAACATTTTTAAGGTATACATTAAAATTGAATTGGGAAGAAGAAAAAAAGTAACTATAACAATCACACAAGTTTTCGGGGGACACTTCCTGTGTGTCCTTATTTTTAACATGCACAGTGCAAAATTACAGGGTACACTGTGCAGACCTTCATGCAATGTACCCTGCACCTATCACTGTGTGCAGCACTGAAAGCTTTCAAATTCATTCTTGGAAAGAGTTACACAGCTGATTCCTGGATATAAAAATACAAAAGGATCTTGGTGGTGATTTTTAGTTTTCTTGAGGGCAGGTGGAAGCTTTATAAGTCCTGGGAATAAATTCTAATTATCATTTAATTATCATATATCAAATAATTATAATGATCAAAAAACATCACCTGAACACAAAGGTTACCAGACATTTCTTATCAAAGCATTCAGGCTAATATGTAAGCACTTTATTGACTTCTTATTGAACAGACAATGGAAATAGAAAGAGCCATCAATAATTACCTAATGAATACACATTAGAAGAACGTCTCAGCATCAGTAGAATCCAAATGTTACAAGATCATTAACACTGCTCACAATTAAATTGCAAATGGGATGCTAACCCAGAACCTGGCATAAAGGAGAGATAATGTCCAAGGCAACTCTTATCAAAGGATTGTTTTGGCTATTTTGGCTACCAACCAAAGCAAAAGTTACAACTAGTATCGGTGGAACAAACTTCAGACATATTTTTACATTTGTAGATTATATTTCTGGAAATCTGAATGTTATATCCAATGTCATGATCCTTCATTAGTGACATGTATGTAATAGAAAGTAATAAAAGTTATGTACATCTAAAATTTATTGTATCAACAAGACCTTTAATATATATGAGGAGTGTGTACTGCACAATCTATGCAGACACAGAATTATAAATTGACGGTAGATTAAAAGCATTCCAGTCCACCCATTGTTTTCATTTGTTTAAACCAGAATGATTATAGATCAGTGGTTCCCAAACTTTCTCAGTTCAGTCATTTTTTCAAGGCATCACTATGCCAAAATTATTACTGAGCCATCTTGGTTTTTAGGTAGTTGTATCAAAACAACTGAGTAAGTATTTAGATCAGGGCAGTAAAACTTATTAATGCTATTATTTTCATATATATGTTATATATCATATACATACAATTAAGCTGTTTCTCAATGCACTGATTGACATTAGCCTCACAAAGAGGGATCTCCATGTTGTTCCCTTGTGGCGTCACTACGATTGGTGTCACCAGATGCTAAATTCTACCCCTTTAATGTCTCCATTCTTACCTTCTCCAGCCATCCCATCTCCCCTTTGTATGTCTCTAGCCATCCTCTCCTGGTTTGTCTCCAGCCATCCCTACTACCCCATGTATGTCTCCAGCTATCCCTTAATTGCCTTTGTATGCCTCCAGCCATCCCTTCAACCCCTTTGTATGTCTGCAGCTCCCTAGTGCATTTAATGCTGACTAACCTTTGGGAAAGAGCAACTACAAACAAAAAGACCACATTGCCCCTATCTTCCTAGCGTGCTTGCTCAAAATTGTTAATAACATGAACATTTGGGAGACTATTTAAATTCAGATATGAGCAAAGGAATACAGTGTCATCAGCATTACATAAAAATACGGCCTCAGTCAATAACATGGATGCCTCCAGACTAGGTACAATTTAAATCCTAAATTTTAATTTGATATCCGAGTAATAAGCTGCAAGGAAGAGGAAGGGGGAGGGGGGTTTAAACCAAAATTATGATGCACATTATACATTTGTCAATGTGCAGTAAATATTATAATAAACAGAAGTCACTAACAGTAGAAGTAGATTTTAAGTGTCAGCGAAGGTCTCTAGTGGCTGTTTGAGAAGCATCATACAGCAAGTAATCTAAATTTAATTAAAACTATTCATTTAATTTCCTTTACTGGAAGTACAGTCATCTGTTAAATATGCTCCATACCTAAAAAAAAAAAAAAATGAAAGGAAGAAACCATTAACTCTGTAATGCTCCCTGTCCTTGATTAGCCTGTCTTTTGTGGGAATTCTAATTAAAAAGATTTGATAAAATTGTATGGAAATGATGATCGGAACACTAACTACTCAGATGAAAATGAAACAGGTCATATATAAAATATATGATATATATGGTATAAATACACAACATATGAAGACATCAAAACTATTATTCACAATGGATCGGATCCAGATTTAAAGAACAGGGGGATTTTTACGATCGCAAAGATCAGAAAACACCTGGGGCCATATTTACTAAGCTGCGGGTTTGGAAAAGTGGAGATGTTGCCTATAGCAACCACTCAGATTCTAGCTCTCACTTTCCTATTACATACTACAGAATGTCAGCTAAAATCTTATTGGTTGCTATAGGCAACATCTCCATCTATCATAACATCTCATAATTCTCCTTTCATAAATTCACATACTTCCTACTGCCAAATACATCTGTGTCTTCTCTAAAATAGATTTACTATCACTTCTGCCTTCTAACTTGTTACACTTGTTTCTTTATAGCAAAGCATTTAGATCATCATTGCCCTCTTTACCTTACTATATACATAGGTTATTGTTTTATTACATTATTATTGTTAATCATTTCTGGAGGATTGTTATGTGATTATACAGCAAGTATAATTTGTATATCCATTTTTGTCTAGAGCTGTGGGTCTCACCTGTGTCTTAGTTCTGTAGTTAGTACATTATTATTGTGGTATATGGCAAGAATCAGTATGAATTACTAATAATTCCAGTCTGTGTTAGCTAATAACACTATACCATTTTATTAAGAAATATCAGGTTATGAAATGTATAAAGTATGAGTTTAAAAGGTTGCTAAATATATGGTCAAATAATAGATACATTAGAAGAATTTTTATCTGTTAATTGTGATGCAAAGTGGATTGTGAAGGTCATTCCCTTTCAATTCACATTTAATTATTAGTGTTAGATGCTGTGTGGTATAAGCCTGTGATAAACTTACCTCTTAGGCTGCTGTGGACAATTCTAAAAGGCTTTGGGTCTGTCTCAGTGGAGTAAGAATTTGCTGAACTAATATTACCTTGTTTCATCTGTTGCTTCTTGTGTTTATATATAAAGACTGTCATTTATTAAACCAGTATCTAAGATTTTTGAGATAACAGTTAGATTTTATCTTAAGAACGTTTGCAGAATGGAAGAGATATGGGCATTAACTTTAAATTTAAAATGGTCTCAATAGGAAAGGATTGTTCAGTGATGTTCCTCTTACACACTCTCTTGTGACTTTGGGCCTGATCCAGACCCTACGCTCGTGTGCGTTTTTGTCGTGAGTGTAAAAACGGCCATTTGTACTTACTGCGCATTGCGCGGGGCAGATGTTACACTCATGTTACGCTTCGAAATTCTGAGCATATGGGCCTTGATCGTAACACCTTCGTAAATACGGTCAAGTGGGCCCGCGGTTATGATCAGAAAAGTTAGGGTAGGGTTTGCTGGGCGTAAAAAGGCAAAACTAAGTACAACCAAGGGGAGTGCCGAGGGGAGTGCATTGTAGGCACGCTGGCGTAAATATGCTACGCACATGAGCGTTTCATGAGCATAGGTCTAGATCAGGCCCTTTGTCCCTACCTTTTTACTATTATAGAAACATATTAAATCATTAAATTCATTAGTGCCAAGAATTCAAGCAACTGAAATTTAACCGATAGTTATTTTGGTTCATGTGAACAGATTAAATTGGGTCCTCCAAAAG
>WWET01000507.1:652480-669311 GCA_011038615.1 Limnodynastes dumerilii
TGAGCTGTGATGTTAAATTTATCAAATAGTAAATAACAATGAAATGTAATCTCTGTTTATATACTTTGTAATTCCTTATTTTTTTGTATATTTTGGTGTGCCGTGAAATCCTGGGAAGAGCTTGGTTTGCTGAGGGTGAGAAAGGGTTGAGGAGCACTGATATAGTGTGTCATACACCTCTCTGTCATATAGTGCAGAGCTCCTCAACCACTGTGCCATGACACATGTGTGTTACAAGATGTCGCTAAGTGTGCCGCAACGCAATGCCTCCAACAGGATAAAAAGCACTGGAAGACCTTGCCTTAATGAAATAATTTCCCCATTTGTTCCACACTCCACAGAATGTCAGTGTCAGCCAGGACTTAATGCAGTGTGACGCAGGTCACGTTAACATCGAACACAGCACTGCGGAGGACAGCAGCAGGAGGAACACTGAAAAGGTAAGCAAAGGGGAGGCCGGAGACACCAGCTGGGGAATACTAGGGAGGCTGCAGACACATGATGGGGATACTGGGGAGGCTGCAGACACATGATGGGGATACTGGGGAGGCTGCAGACACATGATGGGGATACTGGGGAGGCTGCAGACACATGATGAGGGATACTGGGGAGGCTGCAGACACAAGATGGGGGCTACTGGCTAACAGTTATTAGTTATAAGAAAAAAAGTTATGAGCTGTGATGTTAAATTTATCAAATAGTAAATAACAATGAAATGTAATCTCTGTTTATATACTTTGTAATTCCTTATTTTTTTGTATATTTTGGTGTGCCGTGAAATCCTGGGAAGAGCTTGGTTTGCTGAGGGTGAGAAAGGGTTGAGGAGCACTGATATAGTGTGTCATACACCTCTCTGTCATATAATGTGCCATAAAACTTTATGTTATGCCCAAGATGCAAACTAGAAACTTACTACAAAACCCCCCACCTTTGGGGATCGTATGGCAGGTCAGCATCATTGCAATCACAGGCAATACTATGTAACTTCAGTTCCTTGGCCACCAATGTAAGATAGATCCCACATTACAGTGTCCTCCAGTCAACTCACACCCCTCACCCAAATAAAACTGCGAGTGCCAGTAGCCATGTCTAATGACTTGATCCCTTTCTGACGAATGTGTCACATTTATATATGTCATTAAACACCGCATCAAAGATATTTCAATAAGATGTAACTACAACAAACATTCACAATGGGCTTATCAAATGAAAGACTGGCACCCCTCAGCTCTGTAGGTAATATGTTCTCCTTGGCTAGAGATTGGCAGCTGAGAGGGTCTTGTAAAAACTTTTCATAGCAATCTTCGTGCCAACATGCAATAAACACATTTTAGGTACAAGCCTATTTTTAGACATGTGAAATATCCTTCACATTAATCATGTATACAGCAAGAATCTCATTTCATTCTGTACATGCAATAATTCTCTTTCCTGTTGATCTGGCAAAACTTACTTTCAGCTCTTAATAAACGGTCTGCATTGTCATACTCCTTCCCTCATGTGCAAAGTGAACCAGATGAAATAAAAGCAGATTAGTATGGCACAGGCTCTGTTCCCTGCTCAGATATACCTTCTGGAACCACATTGCACTTGGCTTACTGATCCTCACAGTGAACAGGCTGGTTCCTAGGGAGCTCTACTTTCAGGGGTCAACAAGAAATATTATCTGTGAGAAACTGTTGTCTGCTTGATTCACTAAGCCAGTGGAAAATATCAAATCCCCTAAATAGCAATTCAGATTTAGAAAACATCTTATTCAGCTCTTTATGGATTATTTTAACCATTGGGATATACAATGAATTATTCAGACTGTCTAAAAAGGTGCTATTATTTTTTGCAGTTAAGGCTTATTCACATTATTACATCGCTGTCATTAGTTAAATGTTGGCACATAAGAATGTCATGGTAAAGACAGTGAGGATCGACACCTCTAGTGATCAATTAAACGTATGCACTCTTCATCACTGTTATAAAGTCAAAGGAGGCTGTTCCAGAGGTTAACTTACGCCTGATCGCGATTCTGCACTGTGCAAGCTCAGAAACGATGTGCGCATGCAACTCGCGATGATCCAGACATAACTTTCACTGCTCATGCTTGTCTTCTAAAGGGCATGTTGTGGGTGGAAAGGGCTGAAGGCATGCAGTCAATGTAAAGTAATCCAGACCTGAAAGAGACAGGAATAAGTATCTGCTCATGATCCCTGGAGTCACTGCTTTAGCAGGTATAAAGGTAACAAGTTTTCTATTTTCCTTTCATATAAAACAGGGTTGCTGACTGTTCTGACTTGCAAGAGGCGGGGCTTAATGATGTGATTCATGCAAATTGTACCAGAAGCCCCACCCCTTGATTAGCAATGCCCATTTTCCTTAGTTTTACTAGGGTTGGGGGAGGGGTGCTTGATGATGCAAATTCCTAGTGTTGCTAGGCAGTGACAAATTGAGGGCCATGTGGGCCTGGGGCTAAAAACGATCAAGGGCCCACTTAAAATAGTATGCTATGGAGGCGGATGTCCATCCCTGAGATTCATCCTTATGCACTGCAGTAGGAGGTCTGGAGATCTGCAGTGTGTGTGTGTGGGCCTATTTTCAGATAAAGGCCTGGGACTGTCGTATCATTAGCCCCATTGTTAATCTGGCCCTGTCTGCAGACACACACACACACACCACATATAAACTTATTGTGATGCCCACTCTGGGAAGCAGAGAGGACTATAGGGGTCAAGCAGTCCCAAGGCAAAACTGTAATGGCTTCCCCTCCCCACCCAACACTTCTAAGCCACAGAGCTCATAGCCAAGAGTCCTACCAAGGATTGGTTTGTTGGTACGACGGTCTGTTTTCCGACAGACCATCATCGTAAGATAGTTGAATGCCGGCTTCTCCATTCTAGATAGTGGCGGTGATGCAAAGATTTTTGCACCGACACGTAAGCCTTTTATCCTAACCATGGCCTAACCTAACCCTCTGTTTCCCACAGCCTAACTCTAACCATCCCCTTAAGCCCTATCCCTAACCTAAGCCTTCTGCAGCTTGTCACTCTCAGGAATGGCTCGGAATAAGTACCCGTCCCCAACAGCAGTTTTTGTATTTGCTGAGCATTTCGACAATGATACAGCCACTATCATCATCTGGCGGCCCTCTCATTGTAGCAATAGGGCCGGCCAGACTGGCAGCTGCATCCCGTCCTGCCACTAGCCTCTTGTAACCCCCTGTCACAGAGAATGGGTGTCCACCAGCCAGTGGTGCCCCTCAGCACATGCCTAATGGAAAGTACTTTACGGTGCGTGTTTAAAAGAACAGGATTCTCAGTTGATGCCAGTGAGCTGCAGTGCTCATGAATCCAGCACTGGACAGTGTAAAATATGGGCGTGTAGATGCAAATCTAAATAAGTGATAGCTTTAGGAATATGACTTTGCAAGTGGCGGTGATGCAAAGATTTTTGCACCGACACGTAAGCCTTTTATCCTAACCATGGCCTAACCTAACCCTCTGTTTCCCACAGCCTAACTCTAACCATCCCCTTAAGCCCTATCCCTAACCTAAGCCTTCTGCAGCTTGTCACTCTCAGGAATGGCTCGGAATAAGTTCCCGTCCCCAACAGCAGTTTTTGTATTTGCTGAGCATTTCGACAATGATACAGCCACTATCATCATCTGCGGCCTTCTCATTGTAGCAATAGGGCCGGCCAGACTGGCAGCTGCATCCCGTCCTGCCACTAGCCTCTTGTAACCCCCTGTCACAGAGAATGGGTGTCCACCAGCCAGTGGTGCCCCTCAGCACATGCCTAATGGAAAGTACTTTACGGTGCGTGTTTAAAAGAACAGGATTCTCAGTTGATGCCAGTGAGCTGCAGTGCTCATGAATCCAGCACTGGACAGTGTAAAATATGGGCGTGTAGATGCAAATCTAAATAAGTGATAGCTTTAGGAATATGACTTTGCACCTTCATGACCTCTTTTGTATCTACTAATGATGACAATGGACCGTAATTATACATACATGTGTATCCCCACTACCGCCCCCATTTTTAAGTGCCTAAATGCGCTTACGAGTGGCTACTACGTAAATTCCGTAGTCTAGATGACTACATACCCGTACACAAAATTCCGCACCTAAAAAGCATCAGCTTCTTATACGGTCCAATACTAGTGATGTGTTTATAAGACTGACAATGTAGTCACCGTGGAGAATATTTGCATGCACCAGCTTATACCTCCAATATAACCTAAAAATGTGCACGACTCAGAATAATGCTTTGATTCCTAAACACAGACTTATTGAATGCACGAATGACAGCATGTCCACTGACGATTGTCTAGCAGAATGACAAATCACCTTTCACCCCCCATCCCCAAACCACACACTGATTTCTGTTACAATCAATACGTTTACATTAAGTCATACTTCTCTTTATAACATGTAACAGGATATAAAGCAGCAGAAAAGTCACATGATCATTTACTGATCGGGGCGGTGCAACAAACCATAGTCAAACATTACTGAAATAATAAATGAGATCCTATTTGTGAGTTTTGTTACATTTATAAAGATGATCTTTTGGGAGATGGGGGTGGGTATATCCGAGCGATCACAAAGTGTTCTGCTCTTTTTCTTTACTTACCCTTCCAGACTTTTATTAAATTCTTTGTGCTTGAGACAAAAAACTTAAATTATCTCCTGATTGAATATTAGCAATTGTGCACCTACCGATCTATGGACTTCTCTCTCATTCGTAACTAGTGTGACATACGCCACCATAAGGCAGCTTTAAGTCACACTTGCGGATCAGTAGTCCGTACGACCGCTGATCCGTGCGTAAGTGGGTGTTAACATCCACACTGTACATTTTACGTGATTGTGTCGCCCACCTTGGCGGGTGGAGGGGGAAGCACAGCCCCTTACAACGGAAAAGCAAGTTCTGTGCAATAGGAGTTACGTGAGAAAGACGGGCAGGATGCTCGTCGTGTGTAGGTGGAAGAGGAGCGTTTAAATTTTACAGCTAGGGCATTCTAAGCACCTTACGCCCTATCCAGATATCCATGCCATCTCATCTTAAGCGAGGACACCGCAGAAATCTTAAAGTAGGGTCCACGGATCGTAAGTCTGTGCTTGCGAAGGGGAGTGGCCTCCAGATGCATGCAAGGAAGGCTGGACATAGAGGAGAACGTCAAGGCAGCGCTATTGTAAGTTAGGATCCAGTTCATCATGTGTGGTCAATAGAAGGTCAGATATACGTGAAAGCGAAACCATGGGGTGGGGGCAATTATTTGCCAACACTGATTATGAAGTCTGTTGGGTGGCAAATGGGTTAAACATAAGGGGCCAGATCCAGAGCTATGTTTCCATTATGTTTCCTAGCGTAGCGTACTTATGCTAGCGGAATTACTAGGCCCTCCCCTCGGTCATACGTAGTTTAGCCGTGTGGCTGCCCGTACTTACGCGCCTAAGCACGTCCATACTTTAGGATTTAAATGCCTTACCCCGCCTCCGAAGCGTAAATTACGGGTGTCATATGGCTGTCACGCCCCTTCCTTCATAATTTACGCTATTGATAGTAGTCTGGTACGTACGTTCAGAGTTACGTGTCGTAACATCTGCCGCGAGCATGCGCAGTACATGCAAAATAGCGTTTTGCCATCACCGGCTAGCGTAAATACACTAGTGTACGTAGTTCTGGATCTACCCCAAGATGGCTAAATACAAGGGCGTAAGTATAACCTTGTGGGCCCCATATTAAAATTTTGAAGGGGCCCCCTATCTCGGCTGTATCGAGCAACGGCACTTGCCGACTCCTCTATTTTCTCTGCATCACGTCAGAGCATGGAATGATTAAGCAGTGGTGTGGAATCTTCTATTGTAGTGCTGCAGAGGCAGACTCCACAACACTGCTCAAGAAGCAGTAAGTAATTGCCGGGCCACCAGGCCCCTTAAGCTGCTGGGCCCCATAGCAATTGAACCCATTGTTACGCCCTTGGCTACATACCATCCAGGGGGATGGGCTACTTCCCCCAGAGGAGAATGCTAAGCTGTCATCTATTGGCATGTTATTTATAAACTCATAGATTGCTGAGGGCTGTGTAAGCTTAAAGATGTTCTCTGTGGGTACAGGGTGGGTAGCTTTCCTCTGGGCTATGTAGTAACTGCACCCCCTGCACCCAAGGTAGAGAGGTTGATGCAAGCACCGCTGGGCTGATCCTCGCTGGTGCACTGGTATTTATTTTGCCTGGTGACCGGAGCATTATGTTGGTCACTGGAGATATTGAATATGTGTGTAACCAGCGTTACCATGCAGCTGATATGATCCATCAACATACTCTGTTCCATTCTTAATATCAGGCACAATGTACTACAACACAAAAACAAACATATACAAAAAAAAGGGATTAAAAACAAACAAAGCTAGAAAGAAAATAAATGACACAGAGAAGGGCCTGCACTCAATGGAAAACTTAACATTTGGAGCCCAAAATATAAACCTGCCTAACCTTACCGGGAGGTCATCCAAAAATGATTTCATGCTCTCAGAACCTATTACTGGCTTCTACATATGCGTTTTACTTTCTATTGTATAATGACTTGGTACAATGTAAGAGAAAACACATAAGGTCGTCTCTGTTGGTTGTGTGAATATAATATGGCGCACTTATGCTGCCAGTATATGCAATGCTAGCACCTGGTCTTAAGCTGTGCAGCATTGCCAAATACAACATGCTGAAATTGCTGCACTGAGAGCCAAGCACCTCACTGATGTCACTAATTTCTAGCACACTGATTGGCTGAACATCGTCCAGTGCACAAAATGTCTGCCCATGGTGTTTAGGCGGCAGGTCAGCGAATAATTCCATGCAATAAAATGCAATTATTATTAATGCACAGCAAATTCTCTCTTGGATTCATGCCATGCTTTGAAATAAAAGTGTGACTTATGTGCAACAATAAAAAGAGATCTGCCCTTGACGAGACTAATAGAAAGCAAACAGGGCATTCCTTCTACCTGTATGGACTGGATCGCGGAAGTCTGCTGCCCCACCATTGGCAATGGTACCAGGATGGAACTCAGAATTCAGATCTGTCCTTAGAATGCGGCGCTCGCACATGCACCGCTTCCAAAAAGGGGTCACTTTACGATCCTCATGATTGGAAAGTTACGCTTTTTCTTACTGGATCCAGTCCCTAATGTGATTGGATCCCCAATCAATGAATGCAGAGGGATTAGTGTGACCCCATAGTTAACTACTCCTCTGTCACAGACGTACAACCAAGAGCCATAGCACCAGATTTTACTAAGCTGCGGGTTTGGAAAAGTGGAGATGTTGCTCATAGCAACCAATCAGATTCTAGCTTCCAGTCCCTGATTGGATCCCCAATCAATGAATGCAGAGGGATTAGTGTGACCCCATAGTTAACTACTCCTCTGTCACAGACGTACAACCCAACCAAATAGCACCAGATTTTACTAAGCTGCGGGTTTGGAAAAGTGGAGATGTTGCTCATAGCAACCAATCAGATTCTAGCTGACATTCTCTAGTATGTAAGAGGAAAATGAGAGCTAAAATCTCATTGGTTGCTATGGGCAACATCTACACTTTTCCTTTACTGCAGTTTAGTAAATCTAGCCCTGAGAATGAAATAACATTCCAAACATTTCAGTTGTATTAAATACAAATACATCTTCCTGCTCGTGATATAATGTACATCTAAATTTTGTGTCATATGTCTGTGTCAGTAACTGAAACTCTATCTGTGCTCCCTAAGTATGACTGACAGAGACTTAACTGATAATAATGCAACATCACGAATTGAAATATCATAGTAACTGACAATTATAACTTTCAATTACTGATGGCTGTGCCCTTTATATTTGTACATTTCTTCAGTAACAAACACAAACAGTCACTAAAGGAGTCACAATCTCATTAACTAACCAACAAATGAAACATGTGGTTATGATGTTGAGTAACTGTTGTTTTTTTTTACACTGTTCTGCAGTAATCTAAGCTTCTAATTACACTTTAAAATAAACTCCATTAAATCAGCATACAAGTATCTGACATTTCTCTGTGGTCTGGGATTTAGCAGTTATGCTTGGGTATGATTACCAGCGATAAGTCAAGTTCAGATCTTTGTTTTAATGGGAGTTTAAATATTTGCTCGAAAATGTATCTGTTCTTTTGCAATTCATGGACAAATCCAAGCACTTTTAAATATCAATCAAAATCATTCATGCTGGCAGGCTTCCTAACCTTGTATTTGTGAGCACAGTGTGTAACAGACCTAAATAGATGGAATGTGGGATTGTACTACAGCAACAAGTCAGAATAACACATATGGAACTTAAAGGCATGTGCAGTGTGTCTTGATAAACAATAAGATACAGTTACTATACAGTTATTTTAAGGTGTATCCATTGCTACAGTAAGTGGAGATGGAAGCCCTTAACATACAGTCTATCAATTCACTAAGAAAGTGATATACAAGACAGTTAGGGTTAGATTTACTAAACTGCAGAGGGAAAGAAAAGTGGAGATGTTGCCCATAGTAACCAATCAGATTCTGGCTCCCACTTTCCTATTACATACTAGAGAATGTCAGCTGGACTTTCTGATTGGTTGCTATGGTTAACATCTCCACTTTTACTTTTATGCAGTTTTGTAAATGTAGCCCGTAGTGTCAGAGGTTTGAATGAGTTATAAAAAGCCCAAATAAGACCAAATTTGTACCTTGGTAAATCCATGTGGCAATATTTAAAGTGTGCAGAGAAAATTATAGCTGAGATGGGACACTTCATAGCTCACCTCTAAATGATAGTTTATAAATGAAGCTGTTTGGTACTTGAGTGCAAGAGCCAAATACAGCCAGTTTTTCATTAATCTGCACCTTTGGCATTACAAAATGGGTTTTCCAGCAGCGAATTTACCCCATTTCTGTTTTTTGTTCCTGTAATTCATTTGTTAAATTTGGAGAGGCATGAATTTTCCAGAAAATGTATAAACTGCATTTTTTATAAATATTAGTTTTGCTCAATGTAATTGTACATGTTTTGTACACTTTAATATGTAAAATAACTTGGGTAGACAGTTTAGAACAACTATAACTAATATTGGGCTTTTACCTCCAGAATCCTTACACATATTGTGCAGTTACCTATACCAGCTATAGCCAAAATCCTAAAGACGTATAGGAGGAGACGAACTAAACGGATTTGCAAGAAGTTACAGATTTCACACCTCAGGTGACTGGTAATTATTGATATCTGTAACACATCACATAAACCAATGTATAATATTTTAAATGTGTCATCTTAAAATTTGCTATCAAAAACACAAAAGTAATTTCAAGTTATTTGAGGCATAGCCTGTCATTACAAAAGGGTAGTTTAGCCAATACTCTCATTACACAACATAGAATGTCCAAGTAGATTTCATTTGCATAAAATTAGTATATCACATGTTGGAATTAAAGAAAAAAAGACACATCAGTGGACTGTTCTGTGTGTTCCTGGTGTAGAAAAACCATATCAGAATTTTTCTAAAACACATTTTTTTTCATCTTTACCTGCGTTGCAATCAGTTTGCTTTCAGAAGTAGCCCCTAAGCCATAGTGTAACAAGCCCTGACAAACTGGAAAGAGCACAAGCAGGGGTATCCAATGACAGGCATAAATAATACAACTGGATTACCTGCGCAGCCTCACGCTCCTCTTCTGTTTGCAGAGCGTGTAGCTGCGCAGTGCACGCACGCCTGACATCCCCGCGTGATGCCTGTGCGCAGTGCACTGTTCCACCCACCTAATGGAGTTTGATGGGCGGAGTGGATGGGACACCCTGACAGACAGATCTTCAGGTGTACGGACCTGGAGTTCTAGGACCAGATTCACACTTAAGAGGCTCTGGATTGTTAAGTGCGGTCTTTTAGTAGGTGCGCAGTAGGTCATTTTCGCGATCAACGTACCATTTAGGTCTTTAAAGACCGCACATAGATATATAAGAAGGAACCGGTGTGCCACGGCAGCCTTTGTCCTTTTTTAAGAAGAGTGGGTGGGGGAAGGGTCTTAAATTAGCCGGAGAGGGCGCGGGGAAGGGATCTCCGTGCGTATTTTACGAAAATACGCAGTTAATTAAGGAAGCCTTATGGCACTCTAAAGTGTGGGTTGCGGGGCATGACGGGTGAATTAGGTGGTGATACCGCCACTCATTCTGATCTGCGAATATGGTGCCCAATGCGTAATATTTGGCATGCGCATTATCAGATAATCACTCAATCAGTAATGCGGAAGTCAGGTGACTTTATTCGTTCTGCATTCACACCAAAGCAGTTATGTTTGCAAGTGCATTAGTTCCCTGTTATATATCTGCATAAGGGAAAATGTGGGGACAGTTCACCCCTCAAATGTAAATAGAGCCCAGTCAAAGGTGGGAGCAAGTGGATCTCTGGCAGACAAACTCGTCAGTGATGTGCCAGATAACAATACTAACAGAGAATCCACTGCTGCAGCCTTTAATTTACCAACACTGGCATAGCTCTTCCTCACTGATAGACGGTGTGTCTGAGAAGAACCGCTTGAGCCTGCCAGACCCCGTTAGCTCCAGCAGGGGATGCAGGAGAAGGTGCTCAGTGCTGCAGCTAGCGTGTGTCATATGACCTTCTCCCTCTCCTCTGAGATGCACTGGTTTAGTGATTACACTAAGTTTTTTGTTTTTGTTTTTATGTTTCTATCTTTTATTTAATTGATTTAATTGATAGAGGACAAAGCGGGCAAAATAAAACTATATTTTGCTCCCCCCAAAATAAAACATTCCAACAGTATTCTTCTTAATTAAATCAACGGTTAAATTAAATAAACTCATCAATATATATATATATTTTTTTTTTTTAAAGCAATGTATTTCCCCTGATCCCATAGCCTGTCAGCACAAACCATAGGCAACCTTTTCATACCATTTATTATGTGTTTGCAAGATGAACCAGTGGTCTCATCTATTTGAGGAGATCAGCATTATCCTGAACAGGGCATCAAATTGTAGGTAGTAGTTAATGTAGATGGGTAGCGTTAGTCCACCACATCCGTCTCCCATAACACCCCTTTAAGTGAAGAAGTTGCAGCTGTGTTGCTACTGTTATACTGGGCATACCACAGTTGTTTACACTTCCGTACAGTACAAAAGTGTGCAAAAATACAGGACACTATCTGACGCATGTCTCAGTCTGGGTCACACGCTCTATGTAGAATTTAAAACGAGTTCCTCTAAAATGGCAATTTTTTCATTTTAATGTAACAAACCTGATTTTGCCGCCGCTCATCCAATCAATAACACCGAACAGAGGGTTTAGATTTACTAAGCTGCGGGAAAGAAAAAATGGAGATGTTGCCCATAGCAACCAATCAGATTCTAGCTCTCACTTTCCTATTACTTATTAGAAAATGTCAGCTAGAATCTGATTGGTTACTATGGGCAACATCTCCACTTTTCATTTACCGCATCTTAGTAATCTAGCCCTAGATTGGATTCAGTATTTTCCTATATTATTATTATTATTATGAATATGGACAGGGCTGCCAGTAGGGTGGCACCCGGGCCCGGAGCTGATGGGGGCCCGCCAAGTGGCGAGCTAATTCCCTGTGCACCGGCCCGATGTTAAAGCAGGCCCACAGTGACCCACCACTATGTGATGTCACCAATGACGTTACATAAGGGGGCGAGGCTTCGCTGCTGTGTCCCAGGCAATGCATTTTCTGATGGCGGTCCTGATTATGGACAGCCCGCACTGGCAGCCAGCACTGGAAAAACTCTGTGGTGGTCATGCTCATTTTGCTTAATGGTCAACTATGGGACCCAAGCCATATTTGAGACAGTTACATCAGCCCTGAGCTGGTGCAGGAATTCAAGAAGTGTAATGAATCCTAAATGCTGATCCACTCACAATTGCACTGAAGCACCTAGATACTTATTAAAATATAGTATCCACTATCATGCAGTTGCGATCACAGTCACATCAGCCACTTCACTATCACTTTTTTTTACTCCCATACTGCATATGCACAATGCATAAAATCCCTGTACCTACATCTATATAAAAAGCCGTAAGCTGCAACTCTGAATCAGTTGCCTCCTAAGCGCTTTCACTGAACTAATTAGCATATTAAACAGCCTGATTAGCATATTATACATGCACGGTCTGATATTCCGGCCGTAATTACACTCTGTTACGCCGGCTGAAGGCTACCCTAACTCCAGCCGGCATAACAGAGTTTAATTACGCCCAGACCCGGGGCATAATCTCTAAACCCTGCCCTCCCTGCCTCATCTCCCTACCTTCCCCCGCCTACCTTCCCTAAATCTAGCGTAATTACAGTGAGCGTAGGCTTGGCACGCCCCTTCCACCGTAATTATGCTAGACGCCCCGATCCTAAACTAGGGTTTCTCTTAGTTACGCCTGGCAACATCTGCCCAGCGCATGCGCAGTTCGGCTAAACAGCTGATCTTACGCATATGCCCGCCGTAACTACGACGGCGGGCTTTATTCTGGATCAGGCCCACAGACCCACAAAATTTGTGGTGGCACACCCTCCTCGAGAACAGAGAAAAAAAACACTCCCCAAATTATAACTTATGCAGTCAAGACAGCTGGAAGAAAAAAAAAATGGCCAAGTAGGGACTTTTTCACCTTTGTGGACCATTTATTATTTCTAGTCAAAAACAGAACTGTTAAATGAATTATGAATCAGAATTTCAAAACGATCGTATAGCCATAATTATCTTTTTATATGTAATTTGACTTGTTTAGAAATCGTCGCACCACTCTCTCCCCTGCCCCTGTCAAAACATTCTACACTCTCAGCCGTGTGCCAACACATTTGTCCAACAGCTGGTATGTACTTTAACTTTGTGTGATTGGACGCTAGCAGCTTATAGAAACAAGCGTCTTTCGCCAGCTGAAGATGTATTTTTCACTTTTGTTTACATGGTTTCACACGTGCTTAACTCATAAACGTTTCCAGATATCTGCGCTCTATTGCACGCTCGGCTGAACGGTTCTTTAGTTGAGACTTTGGATTGGTTCCCTCTTTAAAGTTTACGGCGTCCTCCCTCCAAGTATCCCTGCTGTTTACATATTTCAGAAGTAACATCATCCATCAGGAACCCACATCCTACAGGAGCAGTCGAACCTTTGAATAATGCAGTCTGCACATGAGTCGACTCACGTATATATAAACACCAATTTGTGCTCAATGTGCTCACTTTATATATTTATCAGGTGAGTAGGGCCCAAAACCAATACTTTAATATGCCCATTATGCTCTGTACTCTGAAGTTAATGCCTATAACTTGGCTCACTTCATTGACATATCAGTAATACCTTCTCCAGCTGTGCAAATAAAGGGATTTACAAAATCAAAGCAACATCAGACCAATGTATTGCTCTTTCACCATTTCTATGTAAATGCCTATTTCACGACCAGCAATTTCAGTTCCTTTGCTGTTGGCATTGGCAGATGAGCATGGGTACACCATGAAAGGAGACCCAGATGAACAGTAGAACTCACAAGGAACATGGTTTGGCTGTAAGTTACTTTCAAATGCACTTAGAGAAATAAACCATTGGCTTCTACAACCTAACTGGAACAAATGCTACACAAATGTAACTGGATGATCTTATTCATTGTGTAAATAAAATGAATTCCGTATAATATATGCATTGATTGTGTTTCAATGCGGGTCATTTATCAAAGAACAGAAATCTTTGAAATGCAGGGTGGATGAAAGCCACTAGAAAAACCTGGATCGTTACTCCCTTCAATGAAATAAAATAAATCATATTATATTAAATTGCTAGCAAGATCCAGAGAGGGGCCAAATAGATCCTGGCATAACTGTTGCTGATGGCAACTTTGCAAGATCCAGGGGGTTTTTAGAAAGCTAAAACTAGTAAATGTGAAATACCTTATATGCATTTTAGACTTGTAGCCAGGACTGGAACAAGGCAGTAAGTGAGGGGATACGCTAGGGGGCATCAGGGAGCAGGAGCGCCTTCTCGAACAGTTGCGCCATCCCCAGCTTTCAGACTTTGCACTGTTTTGCTGGGTTGCAGACTTTACTACACAGCGGCATCACAAATCCAGCGCCTGTCATCACCTCCAATCTCCATAGCCAGTACAGCGAATGGCTGGCAGCATGCTGATTGGTGGATAGCTGGAGCGATCCACCAATCACTACAGTGGATGCCTGGCAGCATGCTGGTTGGTGGATGGCTGGAACTATCCACCAATCAGTACAGTGAATGGCTGGTAGCATGCTGATTTGTGGATGGATGGAGCTATTCACCAGAGTGCAGCCAGCCATACACTGCACAGATCGCAGGATCGCTGAAGTGATTATTTTTTTGGGTAATTTGAGGTGTTTGTGTCCTCTCAGCCATATTATGTATGTGTCCTCTCTGCCATATAGTGTGTGTGTCCTCTCTGCCATATAGTGTGTGTGTCCTCTGCCATATTGTTTGTGTGAGTTCTATCTGTCATATAGTGTGTGATCTCTCTGACATATAGCATATTTGTGTCCACTCTGCCATATAGGATGCCATATACCTCTCTGTCATATAGTGTGCCATACACCTCTGTGCCATATTGTGTGCCATATACCGCTCTGTCATAATAGTGCGCAATATACCTCTCTGCCATATAGGTTGCCATATACATCTCGATCATGGGAAAAGGGTAAAACCTGGAAACATATTGAACGTATTGAATAAGCCGGAAACCATATTATTGTATGGGATAAGCCGAAAAGCCTATTAAATGTATGGGAAAAGCTGGAAACCCTATTAAATCCATAGAACAAGTCTTACAAAAGCCAGATACACACACATTTTGCCATATACACACTGAATTCACACAAAAGCACCCATATATACACCAGAGACACAAAAAGCCAGATACCCTATTAAATGTATGAGAACAGCCGGAAACCCTATTAAATATATGGGAAAAGCCGGAAACCATATAAAATGCAATGAAAAAGTCTCACAAAATCCAGCTGCACACACACTTTGTCAGATACACACCGAATTCACACAAAAGCACCCAGATATAAACTAGCAACACAAAACAACGGAAATCATATTAAATGTATGGGAAAAGCCGGAAACCATATAAAATGCAATGAAAAAGTCTCACAAAATCCAGATACATACACTTTGCCATATACACATCGAATTCACACAAAAACACCCAGATATACACGAGACACAAAAAGCTGGAAATCATATTAAATATATGGGAAAAGCCGGAAACTTTATTAAATGCTTAGAACAAGTCCCACAAGTGCCAGATACACACACTCTTTGCCACACACACACCGAATTCACACAAAAACACCCAGATATACACTAGAGACACAAAAACCCGGAAACCCTGTTTCTGGCTTTTTGTCTCTCTAGTATATATCTGGGTGTATTTGTGTGAATTCAGTGTGTATGTGGTTAAGTGTGTGTATCTGGATTCTGTGAGACTTGTTCATTGCGTTTTATATGGTTTCCAACTTTTCCCATACATTTAATAGGGTTTCCGCCTTTTACCCACACCATGTGTGTGTGTGTGTGTGTGTGTGTCTGTCTGTCTGTGGGGGGAGGGCGATTATTACATCTTGAGCTTGCTTTTTAGTAATTGTGTTGGGGGTAGCTTTTTGGTGTCTTATACAGGACCTTTTGCTTGTGTTTGCCCCCAGGGTAAAAGACGCCAGCCAGCCCCTGTTGATGAGACAGTGAGACAGCCTGTTGGTGCTGCAGCTCCTCTAAGGCGGATTTACTAGTCACAGTGAGTACATATTTTATCCCAATACTTCCTTATGTGACAAATTGTTAAGTAGTAAAACAGGAGGGTGCAAAGTTATAGTTTCCAGGGGGCGATATACCATAGCACCGACCCTGCACAAAAAACAACACAAAACACACACAATAAAAAAAACCTTGGAAATTATATTTTAATTTTTGCTCTTTGTAATTCTTATTTATTTTTCTATAAACCTTTTGCTTTAACATTTAACCTTCCCCCAATGTCTGGGAATAGAGAGATTTCACGATTACATCTCTTCCCCCCTCTACCCACTTCCGGTTTGTGACAATTACAGACTGACAGACAGACTGTAAGGATTACTGAATAGGAAATGGCCAAACTGGAGGGCGGAAGTGATGTAAAATCAAAATCACCTTATTCCCGGACATTGTTTAGTGTGTGAATGCGACACCAGCGGACTCTGTAGGAATCCCTGATGGGTGGTAACCCTAGCATAATCACAACAGAGGTGACGTTACCACCTAGCAGAACCTTAAGCCCTCCCCTCTGCTTGCAATTCCTGTGCCTACCACTTGTATGGAAAATGTATTATGGGGTTTGCTGTGTGTGTGATAGGTTGGAAGAATGCCCAGACTGGAGGGAGGGCCTGGTTTATGTTGGAAATCTACAGGTGTCAGATAATGGGCTGAAAGCAGCTCAGGTTCAGTAATCAAGAAGTCGGGAGCTACAGACATACAAGACAGACAGAAAACCTGTACCACCTCTGGTAGTCAAGACAGATCAGTACTGAGGCATTTATGACATTACCACTGTTTGCACAGCTGATTTGACCACAGCTCTGCTCATCCTATAGGGGCGACACAGCGTGGAAAGATATACACTGCACCATTTCTCCATCTATCAGAAAGTAGTAGTGTCAGGAAAATTGTGCAGTGTGTGCCCATCCTTACAGTGGCGTAATTTTCTATAAATTGCCCGAAGGCAAGATAAATGTCCCCCTAAACACGGGACCCCCCATGACCCCCCTTAATCCCTCCAACTTC
>WWET01000508.1:0-11134 GCA_011038615.1 Limnodynastes dumerilii
AACTGATCTTGTAGCTGCCTCCATTTTGGATATATATATATTATATATATAATGTGAAAAAACTTCTCCCAGGCCAGAACACTCTATTTCAAGAAAAAGGGTAAAAATTGTATTTTTAAGAATCTTTAAAACATAAAAAGAAATGTTTCACATTGCAACACCAATAGAGAAATACAGCAAAAAATAAAAAAAAGGCTATTGCTTAAAAGTATATAGGGCATGATTCAATTGACTGCAAAGATGGAAATAAGCGCTTTATGAGGTGTGAGATAAAATCCACAGGTTCGTGGAAAAAGCACCGTGAACAAGCTTCACGGTCAAAAGAATTGGGCCCATAAAGTCCTGTGATAGCTCACTCGGTATGGTAATTAAGTCGGAACTTGCAAATGCACGCCATGAGCAGCAATATTAGACAACAGTAGCTGTGGGGCACAAAAAAGTCCCATAAGTATCAGTGCTCTCACCTATGAATTACATTTGCTTCTGGTGCTGTCTCATAGGAGGAAGTCTGTGTAGAATGAGGCAGTCTGGAGACTTGTAAGTCTGATTTCCTGGCTCTAATAATCATTTGGAGGAGCAGTGATTGCAGAAGGCCAAAAATAGTGATGGTGTTATAAAACAAGGGCATAGGAATCTTTAATTTGCCTTAAACGGCAAACGGCATAGTGCCCAATCACACACCAGGCAGTCAGGCACACCTTAATGAAATAACGAGACCGACACAATAGCTTGCTCTGTGTGGAGGGAGCAGAGGAGAGTTAAGTGCTTTTCATGGATGTTAAAGCGTGTGCCGAGGTCATCATGAAAGGGGTTGGAAAGGACAGCAAAATAAGTCACAGGGGAGAACCAGATGGAGGAGAAGGAGATGTACTTGGTACTCACCAAGGTGGGAATATCAGGCACCAATTCAGGATAAAAACATGAACAGAGACAATAAGAGTCTAACATACAAAAAAAAGGTCAATGCATTGAGCATAAATAATGAATACAATTATAAACAGGGATAAAATAAATAAACAATTAAAAAATCTAAATATTTAAACATTTTCACAGTATTAAGAGTAGAGAATATACACGGTAATGGAATTAAGCAATCATGATTACTTAATCTCCACACTAAACAAGTTCTGGAGTTCCTTATTCGGCAAGGGACAATACTAGAGCAATGGGGTTAAAAGAGTCTCTTTCATTCATAACAATTTCCAATCATTTAAGAGCCTGCATAGTCCCAATACTAATGATGAAAATGAGCACCGACCCTTTTAAATTTCGATGGTGCCAGGTCCCTTTGGCAGTTCCCTACCAATCTCCTCAAAAAGAAGGGGATAAGTGGAACAACAAATAATAAAACAGATTTTTACTAAATACAATAATAGTAAACACTAAAAACACATCAGTAACTATCAGGAACATAGCAAGATTAAACAACAGAACAGACACCTGAAGTTGGTTAAAAGGGCTAGGTGTAACTTGGAGGGGAGTGTATGAGACCTGTAAAGTTGGGGGCATCTAAAGTGTGGGAATACAGGAGGGCTGACGCCCAGTATGTGAGGGCTCACAGGTGTTGGAGAATAAAGACTCAGGACCTGATTCACACTTAAGAACGCAATAGGTTCCTAAATATACGCAACTAATAGCAATGAAACTCCCTCGGCACGCCCCTGGTTTTCAGGTTCTTATGTGACTTACGAGTGCCATAGGGCTCCCTTAACTGTAGGTTCACATTTGAATGCGTAGGGCATCTACTTAGGAACTTAACTGCATAACCGCGCCTTCATTTGGTCATTTAAATGCCTCTCTCCACCCAAATCTGCGTATCTGCCTAGTTACTTATCCATGGAACGCCCATTTTTGTGTATGTTACTACGAACCTACAGATTTAAGTTCATGGTGTATAAGAACGGAATTTGCAAACTTAAGTCCTACACAAAATAGCATATAAAAGTTACTACGCATATGCAGTACATCCGTTCTTAAATATACGCACCTAAAATCGGAAGAATTCTTAAGTGTGAATCAGGTCCTCAGGGCACAGTGGAGTAATTGTTCCTCTTTCACCATGGAACGGAAGATGAAGGATCTGTATGCAGTTCTGTGCCAGTCAGGGAGCAAAATCTGGGGGATGCTCACAGTGTCACAAAAGAAATTGCTGAAGGAGGGCAGTTTTGCCATCATAATTTGGGCGGAATCCCCAGCAGTATTTCATTTGGTGATTCTGAAGTTCATCTGTCAGGTGCTTTAGGAAGCTCCTCTGGAGAAGGGTCCACCAGGACAGGTCTTGGAGTTGTGTATTCTGTTGTGCTCAAATTCGAGCAAAAAAATCAGTTGGGTCCTCCTATCATAAGCACAAACATGTAAAGGGATGGTAAAAAGAAGTTATGCTCCTGAATGGCAATGTGTACACGCAAAATATAAAAGATAAATAGAAATAAATCAAATAAATGTAATCAGGTTTCGGCAGGTGCAGACCATATAGTCTTGAATGATATTATGGTCTTTCATGCTTCAAGCTCATGATGGCATGGAGCTGAGATAAAAGAAAAAAGGTGGTAAGTAAACCAACAATTTATTCAACATTAAACCACAAATAAAAACACACTGGAGAAAAGGGTATCCTAGAAAGTGCTAACAGCGCTAACAGAAAGGTTGTACCCGGTGGTCTGGGATGGAATAGGAAGTCTGGAATTGTCACTGATGGACGGAGAGAGCCCGGGCGCTGTATGGTTGGAAACTGCAAGGGTACCGATAGCAGACCGTATGAGTGAAGAAGCTGTTCTGTTGTGCCAAAGTTCAGATCACCACGATCATTACTGTTTGACCTTTCTAGAGGATTGTATGATGCTCTCTTATACTCCTGTTTTAGCTGCAGTATCTATCGCAGCTAGTATTTAACCCATACATATTATATGAGGGGATGGCCTCCACTTGCCTGCATAGGATTCAGGATATAGCGGGAATCTGGATTCATGGGGCCTCATTTACTAAAGTTGTGTTTGTAAAATCGATTAAACACGCGTGTGTTTGTGTTTTTTAACCATCGTGTGTTATGTGTTTTTTAACCATACAAAGGGCAAACTTGCGTGACTTCATCTGTATTCACACTGAATTCGATCTACATCGCTGTAGCTATATAGTCTCAACTTTTCCAATACATCACATACAAAACGCTGTATTTACTAACATGTAAAAGTTCAGATCGCCTGAAACTCGCCTGAAAAGTGCTGTCTGTAAACTCGCCTTCTGGGAGAGGCAACTTTAACAGAATCGACGGCAATTATGCAAAGTGCTGTATGCTAAGTATAAAAGCATCTTCTCTATTGCAATCACATGTGCCTTATGGTTACTGAAGGGTGTGAGAGAGAGAGATTGTGTTGTTGGTTTTGTTCTAGTGCTATACTAGCTGCCACATCTATGGAGGAGGACAGACACCATCACAAGCCCTTGGTTCAGCGCACAGTGCATATCCCAAGACACATACGTGTGTTTCATGTGCGTTTGGACCTTGACTCCCTGTCTGACGAGGAGGTTGTGCAAATGTTTAGGCTCAATTGTGCAGACCTTCTGGCAATTTATGAGCAGGTGAGGAGGTATTTGGACCCACCAACAGCAAGGTCTCATGCATTGTCTGGGATGTAAAAATTATTGTGTGTCCTCCACTTTCTGGCTACTGGCTCATTCCAGGCAGTGACTGGGAGAGTGGTAGGACTTTCACAGGCCAGTTTTTCACATCATTTGACTCATGTGTTAAGTGCACTTAAAAAACTTGTGCCAACATATATCTGCTTCCCCAGCCGAGAGTCACAATGGCGAGATCAGAAGCAAGCCTTTTATGCAATCGCAGGATTCCCCAATGTCCTTGATTGTACTCATATTGCTCTGAGACCACCTAAACGCTGCACTCAGGTATATGTCAATAGCCATCTATACCATTCCCTGAATGTTCAGGTGGTCTGTGATGCTAAGCAAAAAATAATGAGTGTATTTGTTGGCTTCCCTGGTTCATGCCATGACTCCTATATTCTGAGGCGGTCATCCTTATTTGCTAAATTTGAACACGCACTCATGCCCACAGGATGGCTGCTGGGTAAGTTATTTTCAATATCACTTTGTGATTCCTACTTCTTACTCGTATGTATTAATTTCTTAGTGCATGTTGTGTTTGTTTAACCCCTTAGGGGACTCAGGATATGGGTGTCGCTCTTGGCTGATGACACCTCTATTGAATCCACAAACTCCTGGCCAACACAGTTACAATCAGGCACATGTAGCCACCAGAGGAGTGATAGAACGTACCTTTGGCCTTTTAAAAACAAGGTTCAGGAGCCTTGACAAATCTGGTGGTGTGTTGCTGTACAAACCTGAAAAGGTTTCAGATATTGTGCTTGTTTGTTGTCTCCTGCATAATGTAGCCCTAAACCAACAATCCTCCGACATTACTGCAGTTGAGGAGCAACAACAAGGTGGCCCTGTACCATCTGGAGAAGTGGATTCTACTGAGGATGGGAGGCAGGTCCATGCTGCACTTATTAGTAGTCGCTTTGGCTGACATGTGTCTACATTATGGTATGTTGTATGTATTTTTAAAATTATGAAGAGTAATCTTAAATGTTAACAGATGTCACATTAACATCTTTTTTGTACATGTTTGCAAAAGATAAACAACATGACAATGATGTTTAAATATTTGATATGTTGTGCGTGCTTTGAAACATTAACAACATATTTTCTAATACTGGTATAGATTTGTAAGTCAAAATATATATTAGTCATTAAACATATGAAATGTATTGTTTATGTGAAACCTATTGTTACATGTAGCAACAGCTTCTAAGTTAATAAACCCTTTTACCCATTTTGTAAATGAAGCAAGTTACAAAGTTTTGCATTTTGCAAAAAAGAACAAATGTATTAATTACAACAATATAATCATGTGAAACATTACCATTATTTGGATGGTTAATTTAGATGAACTTTTTTTTAAACTACCACACAGAGTGCTGGCTATTTATGGCGACGTTGTGATTGGCGAGTTGGTGTGGTTGAATGACTTTTCCCCCTCACACCCCTTGTGAGAGCGCCACGGCTGGGCGGAGTATGCTGTGCTGAACTTCCTGGTGTTGTTATCTGACTTGTGTCACCAGATGAGGAAATGGAAGGTTGGTTGTGCATAGCAAAACTAGCACTTAATTGGGCAGAGATATGTAGTATTTGGTTATTTAATTCTCTGCGCATGTTGTTAGACGATTCAACTGCACTGGTGTTTTGGCCTATATTGACATTCATGATTTCCAATGCAGAGGCAATGCGGTTCAGGCCAAGTCTTCCGACAACTGTTTGGCATCTCATTTGAGTGAGCATCCGGCGCATGGTGTGCCTATTGTTATCCGCGACAACGGACTGGTGTGTCTCCAGGCGTGCAATGCAGGCCACAATGGTTTGTAGCAGACTACTTGTACTTATCGGTGCTGCTGCTTCTTCTGGTGTTGTTTGTGTCTGTTGTGGATTTTTTGGGGGGGCAAATTAAATAGACTACATTAAACTAACATTTCAAAGATATGTCTAAAACAAACAACAATTAACAACCATGTGAAATAACAATTACATTATAAACTATGGACAAAAAAAGCATTAAAATAATAAATACATAAAGTTATAAACTTTTATAATACCTTCAAGGGTTGCAGCGTCTGTATCCAAAACGTTTACACCCTCAAGTGCCTCCTCAGAGAAGATTGATTTCATCCTCTCCTCATAGGTGGAATATTTGAATTGCTTTGGTGGTCCACCACCAGTTTTCTTTGCTGGCTCTCTCTCCATAATGATTTTATCACGCAGTTTTCTCTTGATGTCAGAGAACCTTTTCCTGCATGTGTGTTCAGTACGCCTATGTACACTGACTGCATTGACTGCAGAAACTATGGTTTTCCACAGCTGGCTTTTGTGGTTATATGTGGTGGTGGCAGCATTTTCACCAAGGATTTCATCAAAGACATCCATTATGCCCTCTACCAGAGCACAATTTTCTTCATAGGAAAACCCTATGTTTCTGCCTGTTTTGGTTTTCTTAGCAGGTGGAGCAGCATTCGGTTCACTGTCTTCAGAATAAGACTCTGCAGGAAGCTGTCTGGGAGCCATCTTCTGAGACATACTTTAAAAAGGAAAAATAATAAAAATTAACATCTGTCTTAAGATTTTGTCAATAAAGTTTGTTTCAAAATATGTTTGTACATGACTACATTTCTGAAATTAGATTATTTGAGACACTTGACAAAAATAAATGATTATTGAAAACAGAAAAACACAACACAAAAAATGCCATGTGCCTAACAGATTAGAAACTTATAACTTATAACTGGCCAATGCATACACACAGGAGTATAAACATTTTTATATGTAATGAACTTTTTATATGTGATGAACATTCTACTTACATGCTAATCTCCAAAGAAAGTGAGAAAACTTTAATTGATTTTCTATATTCTTTGATGCTGGAGAAGATTCAGACATCCACAAGCCACAGTGTAAACACAAAATGGTGGCTTCTTCTTGATCCAAAGGCCCTTTTATATATGTACTGTGGCATCATCTGACGTGTTGAAGTCACGCAAGATTGATGAAAAACGGGTGCTTTGGAACTTAGAAAAAAAACATAGACAATAACATTGAAGAGATATTGCTTTTGCAATCATCGATCATCATCACTGCAAATACGAAATTGATTTTCAAAATAGTAAATACGGCGATTGAAGAAATTAAAACGCTCAAAATTCGCAGCGATGTTGATCGATTTAAATCGTGCTTCAAACACGACTTTAGTAAATGAGGCCCATAGTCTGGATCTGGTCCATTATTACAATGATGAAAAAAAAAATCACCAGATCAGTTTCTTACAGTAAATAGGTTTAAAAAACTAGATATTGTCGCACTGGTAATAATAATAACGTGGGTGCTATTCGAGGTTCAACACAAATACAATACAAGGAAAAAGGAAAAAGGACTGACATATAGAAAGTCCAAAAATAGAACCACTAGAGCGCACACCACAGTCTAGAGATAGGTTAAAATGTAACCTTTATTGCATCTATTAAAATAATGGCAATAATACAAAATAGCGAAATACACATAATAATTTTTAGAACTGGCCAAGAAAACAGTACATGAAAGTATCCAAAATGTAAACACAGCAGAAGAACTACAATACATAGTGAGTGATCAAAATGTAACACAATAGAAAATGAAACAGATGACTGGTAAAGCTGTATGAGTCATATGGCCTGATCCAGACCCTCGTCGCCCGGCGATAATACGCCGGGCGTATGCGTGAGATCGTCTAAAAAGACGGTCTGCACATGTGTCGGGCTGATGTTGCCCGGCGTAGCTGCGTAAACGCCCGATCCTGGATCGGGTGTCCGTAGTTACAGCGTGTGGTTCCCCTGGTTAAGGTGCCCAGAAAATGTCTGTAAGAATTGTACCTATTGTACCTTTAAAGTATGGGGAATTCCTTGAAGACTTGGCTGTGTGTACTGTTGCTAGGCAACAGTCAGCTGTTAGGGTCTTGAGAGCAGAGTACGCACGTGAAGACTCTAGATGTTTCTGGGGCTGCGGCAAGGCTAAAGAAAGAAAGCGGTTAAACAGTGAGGTAAAAAAGTTCGTTGTGAGCTGAGGTGAAAGAGGAAGGAGGGGAAGTGTGCTGTAGCAGAGGGAGTGAGTTTGTCAAGGCTGGAAAGGGTGATCGGAGGTTTAGGACAGAGGAAAGGAGAGATTCTGATAGCGCTGGAGAGAGATCAAAGATAAGAAGGCCTTTGGTGAAGTCTGAAGAGAGATCTGGAGAGAGTGGGAGAAAGTTTGGAGACGGCTGAGGCGACAGTGCAAAGAACATACCTGAGGCAGCAGAGAGTGACAGCTGGTCGTCAGAAGTTCTGGAGAGAGCACGGCGGTGCAGAGGTGTGGAGACAGTGAACGGAGGCAAGTGAACATTGGCAGCGGGGAGTGACTGCCTGTGAGAGAGAGAGAGTGGAAGAGCCGGAGGAGGTCAGCGGTGCGCAGAGATAGTAGGAGAGTAAAAGGCAACGGAGGTGACAGCATGAGAGAGGGAGAAGACAGCGGTGATCGGAGGTGGTGAACGGAGAGGAGAAGGAGACAGAGTGAGTAACGGTGGTGTCAGCAAGTGATCAAAGGGATCGGTGGTCGCAGAGAGGAACAGCGTGTAAGAAGGGGAGCCGGAGAGACTGAGCCAAGGGTAACCACAAGTAAAAAGGAAGCTACAGCAAGTGATCAAAGGGAAAGAAAAAGATAGACTGTGAGAGACACAAAATGTAACATCAGAGAGAACAGAAAGTGACAGTATCTGAAAAGTGGTAACAGCAGGTGAACGGAGGTGAACAGAGGTGACGGAGCGGACTCAGTGTGGAGTAGTAGAAGGAGGAGAGAGTGTGGCTTAAGAGGTTGCCGTGAGGAGCAGGATAAAAGAGGGAGAATGCAACGGAGGAACCAAAGAGACAGAGAACATGTTAGAGGTGACAGAGAGTGACAAGCTGTGAAATAAATAGAAGGAAAAACTTATAAAAGTGTTAAAAAGACTACAGGGTAAAGCTGTAGGACTATAGAAATAAGTAGAATGCAGCAGTGACAAAGAGTGTTTGAAAAGGGAAGTTAAGAGCGCAGCAGAAATTAGCAGATATTTTGAGAAGTGACAAAGAGTGTTTGAAAAGGGAAGTTAGTAATGATAATAAAAGTATTGGGAGTAATACAAAGTATAGTGTGAGAAAAGGGAATATTGAATGAAAATAGCTAAAATAGGTTAAATAGTTGTTGGAAGAAGATTTATTTGAAGAAAAGACTGTGAAACTCTTTATTTTGTTGACTTAATAGCTGTATCCAATTAATTTGAAATATTGCTGAAGGTAATTAAAAAAGGAGGTTATAAAGAGGAAAATTTTAATTTTTCTACTTGTCTAGCTTTAATTAATATTTATAGTGAGTTCTGTTTCTCTTGAATGAAAAAGTTATAAAAGGTAGTTTTATTGACCTAAAAGTATCTATAATGCTCCTTTGATAATTACTTTGTTGATAAGCAGTTCAAACTGATTGAAATAGTGAAATTTATTAGTTAACTTGCAGAGTGTAAAATAATTCTTGTGTTACAACGTTTAACATTGTTGCACTTATAGTATCAAATTTATTGTGAATATTTTAATACTGTATACATTGATACTGTTACTTCTAGTGGTAATTCATTTTTTGTGCAAATTTATGATCCGTGCTGATTACAAAGCTTTTACAAAGATTTGATAATTTTGCAAACATTATCATTATTAATTTTCCAAAATTTGTAAAGTTTTCTGCAAATTCACATAATCCATAAATGTTGAGTAAACTAAATCTTTGAACTCAAAACAGTTGTCCTGGTTTCAAATTATTTCCACGCTCTGGTTTCTTATTTCCACACTCTGTTGCTTTACTGAACCACAAATCAGTGTAATATACTTACCTGTATCATCCTACAAGAACCTGTTTGGCGGGTGAGACAATTATTTTATTATTATTTTTTTTTCATAAAACAATGTCATTAAGTTTATATTGCATTCTTTCTAAACATCACCATATATTGTCAATATCATGAACACGTATTGCATATTTATCTAAACATAGTATTGAACAACCAACCTATCCTAAGGCAATTTCCCTTTTCACATTTTATTTGTCAAGTATTGAAAATGCAAATTGCTTCCACTAAAGAAAAAAACCGTAACACAGCTCTGCCTGCAAGGGTAGGTTTGTCACAAAGTGTAGTAACGCTGGAGGGGGTGTCCCCCAGCATTACTACGCGGAAGTTATGCCAGGTAGGCGGGGGGAGGGAGGGTAATGAGGCTGGGAGGGCGGTGTTAATGTATCAACACCGCTGTCCCAGCGTATTAACAGTCGCTTACGCCGGCTGAAGTTAGGGTAGCCTTCAGCCGGCGTAAGCGACTGTTTATATGCTGGGGCAAGGGGGAGTGTCGGGGGAGGGAAGCGATGGTACCATCATAGGTCTGGATACGGCCCATAGAGTGTAATGAGGATTACTTATCCATTCGAGGAGTGACCAGGGAAACGGAGTCAAGCAAAAACAGCCCCTATGCTAGCTAGTAGTACCAGATACTGTCCCTAATAGACATCTAGCGTTCTTGGGGCCAGTGCTTCCCCCGCACTCACTATGTAGATAGGGCTGTGTAAACAAGGCAGTTCAGCAAGGCATGGTCCCGGTGCACACGGGAAGCCACATCATCCTCTTCTTTTGATGTGCGTTTCGCTGATCCTTTTTCAAAAATGGGATGTGTGCAGGTGGGCAGTCATGAAGTGATTAAATATGTAGGCTGTCCAATCAGATCTCAGCCATGTGATCCAAAGCACACCTGCTGAATAAGAGAACAATGCTCTTTATTAAGGTGTGCGCTCTAGTGGTTCTATTAGTAAATAGGTTTAATAAGTTTTCACATTTTGACATATACCAATTTATAAACAAATTATTGATTAGAATGTACCTTATATTGGAAATAATAAATCAAATTTCTGTGGCTTTTTTTTCTTAGATATTAAAATACTGGTCAAAATAGGTCAATGTTCCTGCTCATAGCGGTGACAAGATGTTTCAGTGATCAGGCTTGTGAGGTACATACACAAACATAACAAATGCCTTCCTTTAGACAATTAGAGAGGGCAAAGGTAGAAGAGTGTTAAACCAAACAACACCATGGGAAGCTTTGTATGGACTGACATGACTGCAGCCTCTGGGATTACATTGTTTCATCCCTGGTATCCAGTGTCTCCCAGAAGAACATTCAGTGGGAGGAAGGAGGAAGCAAGAGGTTAAGAACTTCAATAGATTAGACAGATAGTCAAAAAGCTTGCATATCCAGCCTGTAACTCATTAAGAGGGAGTCATCCCCAAGGGTCATGCAGAAGTCCAAGCAAATGTATCAGAGTTTTACTCTGAATTGAAGAATCAAAGTAGCATGACATTTATAGTAAGAACTAATATATATATATATAGATAGATAGATAGATAGATAGATATAGACAGACAGACAGACAGACAGACAGACAGACAGACAGACAGATAGATAGATAGATAGATAGATAGATAGATAGATGT
>WWET01000508.1:14057-27040 GCA_011038615.1 Limnodynastes dumerilii
CTACACTACTGCTACTTATTGCTGCTGTGGTAAACCCTTACACCACAAGCAAAGATAATACATCCTCGAGAGTATACAGCTTTACCCTGTGTTCCTTGTCTCATTCCAACATTACTGGGGAGGGGGACCTTTGCCTCTGTAATATACCCCTAAGCCTGTATAATCCTTCCTTACATTACTTCTGGGGTGCCAACCATTCACACCATTACATACAGGTGAAACTTGAAAAATTTGAATATCGTTCAAAAGTTCATTTATTTCAGTAATTCAACTTAAAAGGTGAAACTATTATATTATATAGACTCATTACATGCAAAGTGAGATATCTCAAGCCTTTATTTGTTTTAATTTTGTTGATTATGGCTTACAGTTTATGAAAACCCCAAAATCAAAATCTCACAAAATTAGAATAATGTGACATGGTTCCATATTGTAGGCTCAAAGTGTCACACTCTAAGCAGCAAATTATTCCAAAACACTTGCAAATGGTTCCTGAGCCTTTAAATGGTCTTTCAGTCTGGCTCAGTAAAATTTACAATCATGGGGAAGATCGCTGACCTGACAGGTGCAGAAAACCATCATTGACACCCTCCACAAGGAGGGAAAGCCTCAAAGGAAATTGCATAAGAAGTTGGATGCTCTCAAAGTGCTGTATCAAAGCACATTAGTAGAAAGTTAAGTGGAAGGGCAAAGTGTGGAAGAAAAAGGTGCACAAGCAGCAGGGATGACCGCAGCCTGGAGAGGATTGTCAGGAAAAGGCCATTCAAAAGTGTGGGGGGAGCTGCACAAGGAGTGGACTGAAGCTGGAGTTATTTCATCAAGAGTCACCACACCCAGATGGATCCTGAACAACAAACAACATCAGAAGCATCTTACCTAAAGAAAAGAAACCAAGGTCCCAGGGTTTGGTGGAAGAGTGGAGAGGCACACAATCCAAGATGCTTGAAGTCCAGTGTGAAGTTTCCACCTCAGCAGTGCCACAGGCTGATAGCATCCATGCCACGCCGCATTGAGGCAGTAATTTGTACAAAAGGGGCCCAAACCAAGTACTGAGTACAGATGCATTATTATACTTTTCAGAGGGCTGACATTTCTGTATTTTAAAACCTTTTTTTTTTTATTTCATGTAATGTTCTAATTTTGTGAACTTTTGATGTTCTCATTCTAATTTAGAGAAATTTAGCTTTTGGGGTTCTCATAAGCTGTAAGCCATAATCATCAAAATTAAAACCAATAAAGGCTTGAAATTTCTCACTTTGCATGTAATGAGTCTATATAATATATCAGTTTCACCTATTTTCAGTTGAATTACTGAAATAACTTTTGAACGATATTCAAATTTTTCGAGTTTCACCTGTATATTGAAAGAATTTTAACTTAACCACCCCCTCTACTTCTTACCCAAACCACCCAAACAGAAAAAAAGGCCTAAAACTTGTATTCATTTTTTAGTTTAGACGAGCATGTCGCAGGGGGCAATGATTGTAATACATGTGGGGTATATTAGGAGTCTGGACATGGCACACTATATAAACTACATGCGAATATATTAAGGATCTGGGAACGGCACATAATAGGGTTTGGGAATAGCACACTTTATACAGCATATAGGGTCAGGTGAGAGTTCAGGTGGTAACTTACACCTGGATAAAAGCCATGTTGAACTGCAGGGGAGGTGCATTTATGGGTGTGGGTCCCCGAAGAGAGCGGCCCGTTTTCTCCCAGACAGTTTCGAACTGAACACGGTGCTCCGAAAGGTAAGGCTTTTAGCTACCCCAATGCTTCCCCTAATTCTAACCCTAACCCTCCTCTACCATTATCCTAACCCTCCCTTCACCGCAGCCTGACCCTAACCCTCCCTTACCCGCAGCCTGAATCTTATCCTAACCCTGGAGAGGTTACTCACCATTCCCGTGGTCAGGGTCCTGCAGTAGCCG
Source organism: Limnodynastes dumerilii (assembly GCA_011038615.1). Lineage (NCBI taxonomy): Eukaryota > Metazoa > Chordata > Amphibia > Anura > Limnodynastidae > Limnodynastes > Limnodynastes dumerilii. The sequence continues at coordinate 15,995 of WWET01000508.1, forward strand.
CGGCGGCTGCCTTTCCGAAAAGGAATGGGCGAGTATGCCGATCGGCATAATCACCCTTTCTGAAAAAAAAATTCTAATATGGAGGTTTATTCGAAATAGGGACATCCGAAAAGGAACTTTTGGATGTCCCTATTTCGGAAATCCTTCCTTCTATGTAGGGACTGCAATCGTGCATTTCAGAGGTGTTGTGTCTTAGTCCAAGTCTAAATAACAGTTTAAAAGTACAGTTGTAAGTGGCTTTGTGCAATAAATAAAAATAAAGTATTTTCTCTGGATGAAAGAATAAAATTGACCTGACTCCCCCTGAAATTTAATATAGTTTCATTCATTTGTAAAGTTCCACCTGATTTCCTCTTAATTTCAAACTCTGGTTCTGGTCCATACTATGCCATTCCCAGACTCATATTATATCCCACATATATTGTAGTATATACCATTCCCAAACCCATATTATACCCCACATGTATTTTAAATAGTGCATACAAACACCTAATATACTCTACTCTGTTGAAGTGTTCCTCTGAATTGATGCAAATTTTAAGTGATAATGACAAGCTATTACTAGATGAATCTCAAAAGAATATAAATGAGTCTCAAAATGAAAAAGTATAATACTGACTCAGGATTTTGCAAACAGTTTGAGTTAAACAAAAAAGAGATTGCTGATGCTGAAAGCTATATAAAGGACAAAAAGAAAAATAAATATCTAAGGGATTAAATGGATTTTTTAGAAAATCGTGTATTCACTTGGAAGAATAGTGGTCAAAAACAAGTATATGTAAATAAATCACATAATTATACCACATCTGTTTGTGAGTCTTCGGATAGTGAGACCCTTCCAAATCGTAATGGCAATATACGTAGTGATGAGAACAACATACCCTCCATTTCAGCCAATATAGATTTTTTTAGGTGTACAAACACTAGAAAGAAATCTAGGTCAAAAAGGCCCAGGAGAGGGTGCCACTTACAACACCAGATTCCAACTCAGTGGGAGGGGGAGAGGCTGAGGGAACCCCTCCAGGAGATCAAAGTGGCGCAAGAAACGTTTAATTCTTTGCACATTGTTGACTTGTCCTCTATAGATTTAAAAGCAGAACACATTTCGGTCTTAAATAGAGGCTTATCCTTTTCCCCAACAACTAATTTTGACCCTTTTACCGTAGAAAAAGATCTCTTTTTGTTCTCAAGGAAACTCTTGTTACATAAATTCTTCAAAACCAAAGAATCTAATATTGAGAGACAGGGAGATGATACAATCACTCTTGATCTCTTTCCTGATCCAGAGGAACAAGAAAGTCTCCGTAACCTGCAATCATTACAAGATGAAAACTGTTTATCCGATAAATTACATACTCTGAAATTCAAATCTAAGTTTTGTCCAGATTACAGTGTTTGTCCTCCAGTCTTTGTCTTTCAGAAGGCAGTATCTAAGGAAATTAATGATCTCTACAAGAAAATCAGAGGTAACTCTGTTCCATTGAACCTAACGGTGGAGGAACGCAAAGCTATTACAGAGGTTCAATCTTGGAATACTATTATCAAACCTTCGGACAAAGGAGGTAATCTTGTTATCTGGCCTACAGACATGGGGGTAGATCCAGAACTACGTTTGCCGTACGTTTACTCGCGTAGCGTATTTACGCGTGTGTACCTTCTATACACTCCCCTTGGCACACCCCTTGAATGTACGTATTTTGTCAAGATACGCTTTTTAAACCCTACCTTAACTTTTGGCAACGTAACCGCAGTGATCCGCACACGTACGTATGGGCAACATGTATTTACGCAGCTAAGCACGCCCATACTGTACACTTTAAATATCCCAAAAACTTAACGTATTTCAGACGTATTTTGGACTCACGTAAAGTTGGTACGCCCACACGTAAGTATTTACGTGACACATACGTGAATAGCCCATACGTTCACAATTAAGCTACGTTACTGAGCGTATTTTCTATGGTGCGCATGCGCAGTACTTACCAAAAGGCGATTTTACGTCTCCGCCACGTGTAAATTTGCTCACAAGCGTTGTTCTGGATCTGGCCCATGTACACTACAGAAGCTTATAGACAATTGTCTGATGTACAGTGTTATAAACAAATTATGTTTGACCCTACAAAGAAATTTTTGGCTCAGTATAATAAATTAATTGATGAGGCAAAGAGTACTAATGTTATTTCCACCAAGGAACATAGCTTTTTACAAGTAACTAATCCACGTGTTGCCACGTTTTATCTATTGCCAAAACTCCACAAGAATGAAAAGGTTCCTCCTGGTAGACCTATAGTGTCTGGGATTGGTAACCTAACAGATCCGGTTAGTAAATTCTTAGACTGTCAACTTAGGGAATTTGTTTATGATCTCACCTCCTATGTTAGGGATACCCCAGACATCTTGACCAAACTTAATGGTATTTCCATTTCTGAAGATATGTGGCTTGCCACACTAGGGGGCTGATTCAGAGATGCGATTGCGAAAAGATCGCAAATATACGCATCTAAGGTTAAGATCTTAGCAGGTTCCAGCCCACTGCATAAAGAGTCACTCCCCTTGCAAACAGCGGTGGATCTTAAACTTAGACCACCATTGACTAGCCCTAACTCTGCGCTGGCAGTTGAGATCTTAAGTGACGTAGTAGCGTATATTTAAGATCCCAAGTGTCAGCCCGCGCCCACTTTTCCTCATTTCCCTGCCTCCCCCCGCCCATTTCTATGCAAATCCTTAAGATCTTAAAGATTTGCAGCACTTAAGATCTTAAGTGCTTGCGATCGATTCCCACTTGCGATCTTCGTTCTACGTACATGGCGTTGCACTATTACTACGCATGCGCAGTTTTGAAATTTTTCTAAGATCCTAAATATACGCTCCTAAGTGCCGTGGAAATCGTATCTCTGAATCAGGCCCCAGATGTGGAAGCCTTATATACGTCCATCAAACATGATTTGGGTATTAATGCCATTAAACATTTCTTGTTGAAGAGTGGTAACATTGCAATACTTGATTTTGTGATTGATCTCTTACTATTTGTTTTGATCCCACAATTATTTTACTTTTGACCATAAGTACTTCATTCAGCAACAAGGGACGGCTATGGGCCCGGCGTGCGCACCAATGTAAGCAAATCTCTTCTTGGGTTGGTGGGAGAGTCAGATTGTTTACAAGTTAGAGGAATTTTTGCCCCATGTGGCATTATGGGCCAAATATATTGACGATATTTTTGTTTATTGAAACTCTTAATGACAACATGTACAATATTCGTCTCACCTATACCATAGATAAGAAATGTGTTAACTTTTTGGACATTACAGTTAGAGTTGGCCAAGATGGCTTTCTCCAGACTGATATGTACCGCAAAAAATACCTCCACAAATAGCCTGCTTTTAAAAACTAGCTCCCACCACCCCTGGGAGAGTTCTTACGCACCAGATGCAATTGTTCATCAGACACTGATTTTGAAATTAGAGCCACAGAACTCAGTAGTTGTTTATTGGAGAGAGGTTACAGTAGACGGGCCATTAAAAAGGCATATTGGCATTGTAAAAACTTAACCGTAATACATTGATTTATGCCAAACATAAAAGGGACAATGATAACAAGATTCGTGTTGTTACAGACTATTCAAACCAGTGGCGAGAAATTCAAGATATCTTTAATAAACACCTTTTCATTCTCAATACAGATCTTGATCTGAATGAGAAACTTGGTGGGAGAATTAACATCAGTTGGCATCGTTCTAAAAATCTTCGTGATCATTTTGTCAGGAGCCATTTTGTGAAACAGGGTAAGCCAAAAATTACCACACGAGGCTCTCATTGCCTTATTATTATATTGTTATTATTATTATTATTACTTATTATTATATTGCCCTGCAGTCATTGCCTTACTGGGCAGCTGATTAAATGATGTGGGATACTTGGGGGGGGTGACATGATGGTGGGTACTGGGGAGCTGGAGACATGATGGGGATACTGGGGGGCTGGAGACTTAATGGGGATATTGAGGGACTGGAGACATGATGGAGGATACTGGGGCTAGAGACATATGATCGGGGAAAATCGGGGAAACTAGGGGTCTGGAGAGACATGATAGGGGATACTGGGGGGTTGGAGACATGATGGGGTCTACTGGGCGAGTTGCGGAGACATGATGGGGATACTGGAAGCCTGCAGATACATAAATAAAAAAAAAAACATAAGATATATATACTCTGTGGGCTGGTGAAAGATATATAGTCTGTATTGTGTGGCGGTTTTTAAGATGAAGTGGGAATTTTATAGTGGAGACTAGAACACTGTCTTTATTGTATAGTGATGACTATGATTTACTTTCTTTTATTGTGGCTACAAGATTGTGTTTATGACACTTACTATAATTTAGTATGGTAACTGGTGTTATATTGTTAAACAGAATGGCACAGATTTAAGGTTCGCAGGGAGAAGCCGAACACCGTAGCACCAGCCCTGAGCACAGCAAAGGTAAGTAAGTGAAGGGTAAAAGTTGGGAAATAGGGTCAGTAATAAAGCTGGACACATATATATGGGACTGCATAAAAGGCTGGACATAGATATTTTTGCACCTAGCACTTTATTTTGGGAAAGAATTGTTATGGAATATTTCCTATATTCACTTTATGTTAATGTATAAGGAGTATTGATGAATTAATAGGTTGCACTTTATGTCTATGTTTAAATAGATTTACTTAGAGTATTATATACAGATTATTATAGGTACACATTACGCACTTTAATATATCAGATTACTGTATAATTTTTTAGTAGAATTTAGCATCCATCTTAATTTACTGTTAATATTTAATAGGTAAATTAGGGAGACACTATGCACTGTAATTTAATATATTAGAGTATTGTATATTCTGTTAGTACAGCCGCGACCATTCTCACCTACCTCCCTTTTATTAGTGACACCTCCCAGTGTGAGTGATAGACAGCTCTGCCTAGGTTGCACCATCCCATACCCATTGACTATCAATCATAAAAATAGCTATCTGGGCACATACATGGGGAAAAAATGGATGGCTGGGCACATAGAAGGGACAGAAATGGATGCTGGGCACATAAGCAGAGTGCAGAAGTTGAGAGTAGACACATATACAAGAGACCAGGAGTGAGAGGCTTGGGGCATATTTATGGAGAAAAAATGTGTGGTTGCGCACATACAGGGGCAGAAATTGATATCTGGGTACAAATAAGGGGCAGAAATGGATGGCACACATATAAGGGGCACACAGAATAGCAAGAGAAGATGGCTGGAGGCATAAAGGGACAAGAGAGGATGGCTGGAGGCATACAGGGTCAAGAAAATGTGTATTGTATGCAGTAGCTAAGACGCAGTTTGTAATGTGTGTCAGTAATTAAGATGTCGTTTCTATTGCATACGTAATTTTTGTATGGTGGTCACTAGTATGTGTCTGTGTTGTACGTATATCAATGAGATACTTACTGGGTCATTATAACTGTGATATAATTGTATAATACATGCTTGTCACACTAAGCTGGTGAAGCAGTCTGGGGTGCAGCTGATGTCATAGTATATTTGCAGGGTACAGTGCTATAACTATCCTGACCCTTTAACATGTGATGGATCCCAATCACAGTATTCCCTTGGTGCCCCCCATGCCCCACCTGGGCAAAACCATGTTGATTTTAGGGGTGTCAAATTTCATTTGTTGCAACAGTATTATAGTTAAAAGGTGATGTTTCCCAGCTCAAGTCTAATTAGCAGTTTAAAAGTGAAGCTGATCAGGTATATGTGTGCAATAAGTAAAAGCAAAGCATTCTCCCTGCATGCATAGAATAAAATACCTTTAATTTAGTGTGACTTAAAGGATGTTTCCCAGCCCAAGTCTAAATAACAGTGTAAAAACGAAGCTGGTCAGTGTGTGTGTGTGTGCAATAAGCACAAGCAAAGTATACTTCTTGCATGCATAGAATAAAATTAACTTGACTCCCCCAGAAATCAACATGGTTTTGCCCAGGTGTAACTTTAAGTTCTTATTTTCAGCCTCTGAATCAGGCCCTGAATCACCATTGAAATATTGTTTACCCTAAGGATAAGTTATTAACTCATGGGCCGCTGCTGTGGTTTTGCCCCCCAGGCTAAAGTTTGCCAGCCAGCCCCTGGTGCCCACCCACCATGTCTATCTCGTACGCATGGTGAGTGGGCCAGCCACACCAAGCCCCACATCCGTAGTATCAATTCATATATAGCGAATGTAATTCAGCTGAATTTCTTGAAAAATTATATACATGGTTTTGTACAATTTTTATTTTTTTTAATTTTTTTTACAATTATTCTAATTGATTAAACCTTTTTTCTGCACTTCTACTCCTGTGTTCTATTTCTTGTGGTCGGTGACAAAGTTATTACAGGCTTGACTTCCAGGGGACAAATTTAATGGAGTGTGATTCCCAAGTAGCAGTATTTTGGGAACACTGCAGGGTCCCTGATTTTTACTGCTCCAGCATAAAGCTTTAGCAATCAGAGCCGGTGGTACGTTGGCATACCCACAAACATTTTCTAATGGAAAATAGGTACACCTGGAGGGGTGTTTCTGTGAAGGGGCGTGACTTTAAACTGCTCTCATTTCCATGTATGATAAGGTGCAAAATCTAATTTTATATCTTTTCGTATAAGCTAAAAACTCACAGGAGAGGGTCTTGTCACTATAGTATCATAGGAGAGGATTTTGTCACTTAAGCAAAGCTATAGGAATCTGTCCCTGCAGCTCTGCTATAGTGATCAGATGCTGCAGGACTGGAAGGTGAGTATAAGTGGAGGGAACTGCTGGGTCAGAATCCGGTACAGGAGCCCTTTTTGCCGGTACAGACCATTAAAAAATGGTACTGTACCTGCTAAATAGGTACAGTTGGAGGGTATGCGTTAGTGAGAAAAGATTCAGAGCACAACTACATGTTGACCACTCAGAAGCAGGTATGGATTCCTAATGGGCATCTTACACACAAAGGAAGCCAAGTTACTGTATATAAATGAAGTTCAACAAGAAGCAAGGTGGGCTGCATATATAACTGGGTTCTAGAATGTACTAAATAAATAAAAGTTGGATTGATGCCAATTGCTATGCCAATGGCTACATTCTGCTTCTTTAAAAGCTTCATTAAATAAACCTTTAGGACTACTCCCATTCACCAGGGACACAGGACGTAGGTTGATATTTGTCAAATAGAAATGAAAATGCACTTTGTTTATGGGGCATGTGCCAGCATGACCTAAGGTCTTAAATTAATCAAGAAAATTTGGCTATTTTAAATATAACTCATAATTCCAAAATAAACTGATGTTTTTTTCCCTTCTGCACTGCCCTCCATAACAAAGCAGACCTACGATTTAATTTAGGTTTAGATTAATTATTTTCATCTTTTATTAGCCTTTAATTTCACGATCCAGACTTAAGCATATGCCTGATGCTGTAGTGTGTCTCTGCATTCTTTTGAACTGTCCAAATAAAATCTATATGCGACTGGCTGGAACGCTAGTCACTGCTGCATTCAGATTGCCATTTTATGGGAGGGAGGAGGTGAAAGAATGCTATCAATGTGAAGTAAGGGCATGCTCATACAATAGAACCCGATCCAGACTTGAACACTGAGTATGCACAGCTTACGACTAATTATTTGCACCAGTCACAGTTAATGTTAGCAGTCTAAATCCATAGAGCTGCTGACAGCTAACATTCCACAATCTATTTTGGACCACTGCATTACCATTCAGGTCTGAATCCGACCCTATGTGCTCAACAATCCTTTTACGTAAGATACATCACAAGTCAAAGTCCTTAAAAAGGAAACTACGCACAGAGAATGGCTCTCTCCCCCTCCCTGGCTAATCTAAATTCTCCCCCCCCCTCGCACTTCTAACTAAGCATTCCCCGAGGCGGCATTACCACCCCTCCTTCTTCCTAAAATACTCTGTGCGATCTTTAAAGAATTATTTCAGGGGATTCTGCACTTAAGAAGCAGGAGCTTCTTTAAGTGTGAATCGGGTCCAGCAAGTGGTCATACCCTGCCATCAAAAGCCATTATGCTTTGGAGTGCAGCTTCTATCAGGCTGTGTTCAAATGCATAAACAAATAAATCAAACTCTGGTATAGCGCTGGGGGTGGTTCGCTGCTGTTATACACCCACCTAAGGACCTACCAATCCTCTGGGAAATAGATTATAAAAGTTATATAATGGTGGGTGTAGTAAAGCGCCGAACCATGCACATGCAGTGTTGGTAATAGGGATAATAGTAATGACAATGGAAAAACCGGGGAAGGGGGGAGGAATGTGGGGGGGGGGGGGAGTGGGTATTAAATATGATGAACACTCTAATAAAAATTTTACAAAAAGGGGGGAAAATATTCTTAAAAGGGCAAAGCTTCTTAGTGATAACACACTAATAAATGGAAAGTGGCTCCAATAAAGATTGCAATGGGGGAAAGTCTTCTTAGTGATACCACACTATTAGATGGAAAGTAGCCTAGATGATCATCATGACACGATGCATAAAGGAATACCGAAGATACCGAGGGAGAGATAAATAAAAAACAGCTTTTATTACATATCCAATACAACAATATATAAACTAAAAGCCAGCTGTACCAGAATCGATGTCCATATAAATAGTAGAAGAGAGATGGCAGTGCAGATGGCAATCCTGGGATTCCTGCCGTTAAAGCTGCTATTACGTCCTCGGTCGTCGTCCTGGGTCCACGCTGGATGCTGCTTTGATCGACGCGTTTCGGGCTATGCTAGCCCTTTCTCAAGATCTGTGCAGCAGAGTTTTTATGCGCGATTACAAAGGTTCCGGAGCAAATTACTATCAATGGGGTGTGTCTCATCTATTACCAACACTGAGCGGTGCTGAAATAAATTCCTCAACCATAAGTATCTAAGTGCAACAAAAGTAAAATAGTAGTAGGTGCAATCTTAAGCTAATAAGAGAATCTATCCATTACACTAATCCAGGGTATCTAATCGGGGAGAGGAAGGAGGGGAAAATTTAAGGGGCGTGTATGGATGTCAAATCCGGACCTTTAAACTTAGATGTTGACAATTCACAAGTAATACTTTTTATGTTTATATTTTAATATTTATTGAATGACTATTTATTAGAATTATTTAAATATCCATTAGGATCACTTATAATATTTAAATATTTAAATATTTATTGTTATTAAAAATAGGTATTATCAATAATAGGTTTATTAGATATCGGTTTTTAGATTCTTTTTGATGGTTTAACCACTACCCTAGATGTAACCCTAGTTTAGAATTTCGAGCTAAGGTAGGAATATTTTAGCTATCATGTCTATAGTTAATCTATGGATTTTTCTTTAGACATTATGATTCTCTTATTGAATTCAATTTTAATAACATCTCTTCCACACCCATGGCCGGTACCACCTTTTTATAGAGGCAATACTCAATCTCGAATAAAAGACGTTGACACAGTTTTTTAAACACATGTAGGTTTTTAATTGTTTTATATTTATTTATATTTTTACAATGTATAATATGTACCTATAAGGGGTAATTATAGATGAGTTGTAGGTGGAGGGATAGAATCTTCGATTATCTTGCGGTATAGCTGGTTCTGCGCCTTCTCCTGCTAATACCCATTTTGTATATATCTCCTTGAAAGGAAAGTTGGGCACATCTCTGATTAGATCGTGATATTGATCTTCTTCCTCAAAGATAAATAAAAATAACAATAATTAAATAGTAATAAAAATATATGTTATAATATATCTATTCCCTCTGATTGTTATTGGATAGGTCATTTGGTCGTTTTGTCATTTTATTAATTTTTATTTTTATTACTTCAAATGTTTATCCACTTATTTATCAATTTCCATGTCTATTGGGTCAGATGGTTTTATGATATGTAGATAGACCCACAACGTTTCCGTTAATAATATTTATATTAATATTTATATTTATATTTATATTTTAATAATATCATATTTTAATGGACTTTTTGTATCCATTATGTCTGGTTTTACATTGTTAATGGGGGTGATTGATTTCTGTGGTCGATTCCCATTCTATATCTCTAAGGTTGGGGTACAATTTTAGATCAGACTGGTATTGTCTATATGGATCTGTGTTTTATACCTTTATTTTTATTCTCATGGATTTCTTCGTATGGTTAATGTAGGATGTCAATATAAGTATGTATAGTGCAATATGGGGTTAATGGTCGTCCAATTTGCAATCTTTGCATACAATCATCTCTAGGTGTCATTTACCCACCACACGTGTTATGTGAATTGTCAACATCTAAGTTTAAAGGTCCGGAGTTGACATCCATACACGCCCCTTAAATTTTCCCCTCCTTCCTCTCCCTGATTAGATACCCTGGATTAGTGTAATGGATAGATTCTCTTATTAGCTTAAGATTGCACCTGCTACTATTTTCCTTTTGTTGCGCTTAGATACTTAGGGTTGAGGAATTTATTTCAGCACCGCTCAGTGTTGGTAATAGATGAGACACACCCCCTTGATAGTAATTTGCTCCGGAACCTTTGTAATCGCGCATAAAAACTCTCTGACTACATTGATGCTGCACAGATCTTGAGAAAGGGCTAGCATAGCCCGAAACGCGTCTATCGAAGCAGCATCCAGCGTGGACCCCGGACGATGATCGAGGTCGTAATAGCAGCTTTAACGCCAGGAATCCCGGGATTGCCATCTGCACTGCCGTCTTTCTGCTACTATTTATACGGACATCGATTCTGGTACAGCTGGCTTTTAGTTTATATATTGTTGTATTGGATATGTAATAAAAGCTGTTTTTTATTTATCTCTCCCTCGGTATCTTCTTGGCGGTATTCGTTTATGCATCGTGTCATGATGATCATCTAGGCTACTTTCCATCTAATAGTGTGGTATCACTAAGAAGACTTTCCCCCATTGCAATCTTTATTGGAGCCACTTTCCATTTATTAGTGTGTTATCACTAAGAAGATTTTCCCCCTCTATTAGAGTGTTCATCATATTTTACCCCCCCTCACTCCCCCCA
>WWET01000508.1:29104-68425 GCA_011038615.1 Limnodynastes dumerilii
CCCCCCCCCAGACGGGCCCCCCATCCCCAGACGGGCCCCCCCAGCGTCACGTGGGGATGTCAGTCGTGCATGCACTGTGCAGCCTCATGCTCTGCAAACAATAGAGGAGCGTGAGGCTGCGCAGTGCACGCACGTCTGACATCCCCACGTGAAGCCCGCATGCAGAGTGCACTGTTGGGAACAGTAGGCTGGTGGGGTCTGTCATTGTGTGTATAGATGGGTGGGACTGGGAGCCTCCATTGGGAGGGTGCAGGGTGACTGCCATGGGTGGCCCCCTTGTCTGCAGGGGCCCGTGTGCACTGCACACTCTGCACCCATGGTAGATATGCCACTGGCTTCTCCATTATTTATACTAACTAACAAGACACCTGCCTTGACCATCAGAGACTGTGCCATTTCTTTTCCATTACCTTAAAAGATGCCACTGATTGCTTCGACTAGTGCATAAATCATTCCCACTAATGTTTTTACTAGACAAATCATGTAATTGCTAACACACCATTTATCATTCTGTCTGACACTATAACCACATTGTTCATATGTATATAGATACTTCAGGCAACGTTCATGCATTCATTAGACCTTGTGTGAACTTAAATACAAATATGCACTAACAGGCATAAGGAATTTGTTTTCCAACATTTTATAAAATCAATGCAAGCTTAAGAAAACAAAATAATTATTTCTAGCAAATAAGCCTATAGGTGCCATCCAGGCACTTACTTAATCATTGTTAATCACTGTTAATTATTGTAGTATTTGGTAACGCAGGATCAGATCCAGACTTCTGATGCCGCACGGATTTAAGCTCCTAGCAGTGTGGCAGCAGTAATCTGACGTCGAATCCGATTGGGTCCACTACTAATATCCCTCTCATCCCAAAACACATGGTTTACCAACCTATGAAAAAAAAGAAAAGTGTTTCAAACTAAATAATTCCACTCAACAATTAAGCAAAACTTAAGCAAAAAATATATACACTATTTTTCAGTTAGTGTCCCTTTTAATTGCTTACATTCTTTAGTCCCTTGGAAATCGTATTTACTCTTCCATAGCTGGGCAGTACGGTAATGGAAAAAGGGAACATCCTGTGAATTTGCCAAGTCATTTTTTCTCTCAAATGTATTAAACTGCGCCATTTAAAATAATGACTAATTACTGTGTCTTTCTGGAAAAATACAACTTTTCTTATTGTTTGTTTAATGAACAGATGTTCTCGCCCTAGTGTGCCAGAACTTCTGATATAAATGTATAAAACATAGCACAAGTATTCCATATGGCCTTTAAAAAGTAGACAAGCTGGTTGTGCTTTTTAACATTGTTTCCTTGTCCCAATGGAGAAAGACCATTTATTGTAACATAAGTAAACTATAGATTAGTTTTAACAAATTGCTCTGTTTAGCTGAAGTGTTAGGTTATCTCAATATTTGTAGAATTTGGCAGATTCAGATATGTTCAGAATAGCTTTACATTTTAAAATACACCAATACCAAATTATTAATAAATCTGAAGACATCTGGTACATATAAATTCAACAATTAATATTAAACTAGTATATTTTATGCACATGTGTCTAAATTAGAAAGGTTGTATTTATGACATAGAACTTGTTGTACAAAAAAAACATTTAAATCAGAATATACTATAAATAAAATAATGAAAGTCCATTTCATAGGGAAGATAGCAGATGTAGAAGGACTAGATCAGGATATATCAACATTTTGTTTCATCTAGGACTGTCCATTTTCTATGGCTGGTGGTCTGACAGTTTATCCATCACTGACTGCAAGTTTGCAAGCAGTCTTGTACCATTTTGTCAGTCTGGTAATACTCACCTTGTATTGTTTTGTTTTTCATCACTGGTAAAAATAAATGCTATTTCTCAGCAAAGTCACAGATTTATTGTCAGCTATACAGTTTAGGATCACTCTGTGTGCACTATATTTGCAGCTTTTGGTATAGCAGAAACAGCAGAATATATAGGGTTACATGTGCATTTGGTATTAATATGCCCAAATACACAAGATGTGACAAAGCATTGTCTACTTATTGCAATATTTCCTAGCAGAACTAATACATTTTTACTAAGATAGGGTTAGAGTAAACTAGTGGCTTAATTGCTGCTCTTGTTATGTGTACTTTATGTACTTTATACATAATAATTATGGACCTGATTCAGACTTGAGTCCTTTAAGAACGAACTGAATAGCAAAAGTCTACACTTAAGTGGCAGGTGCACCCCCGTGACGCTCCCCTCTGATGGACTGAATTTAGTTGGCTTCCATGTGCCATAGCCCTACCTTAACTTTTCCATGCGTATCGTTGTGCGGACGTAGCGAATGTACATGCAGAAGTGCCTAATCCAGCCCATACTGTACAATTTAAATGCTGTATTCTCCCACGTGCAGAGTATAACCACTCCCTGTTGTACGGGGTTGTGCAAGTGTACGTATTCTCCCACGTACGGAATATAGTCATGCACTGTCATGTAGAATAGTGCACTGTGGAAATCAACTTTGTATGTAGTGAGATCCGATGCGTAACATCTGCCACATGCATTCACAGATCGCCAAATAACACCAAATTGCGCACAGGGTAAGTGTATATTTGCTAATGTCTTATTCACTCTTAAGACTGTTCCATAGAGCTGTCATGGGAATTCTTTACATTTAAATGTCCTGAACTAAGAAGTTATATGTATATCTGGGCTTTCTGGCTATTACAATGGGTACCTGTGCCAGCAGAGGTGTCTGTTATGGGTTTTTTTGTTTTGTAAATTATTATACTAAAAGAAGGAGATCCCATGTAAAAAGTGATCTAAAAGATAAAAGATGGAACTTTTTATTTGTAATTCTCGTGAGCACACTACAGGGGTCAGCAGGTCCTAGAGCAGTGTTTCTCAACCTCGGTCCTCAGGACCCACTAACAGTGCATGTTTTCCAGGTCTCACTGCTCGAGCACAGGTGTGTTCATTAGTAACTGACACTTTTTAAAAGCTCCACAGGTGCTGCTCATTATATCACTTTTGAATCTTTAAGGAAACCTAGAAAATTTGGACTGTTAAGTGGTCCTGAGGACCGAGGTTGAGAAACACTGTCCTAGATTCAGGCACTTGTGCTTCTCCAAGCCTTCAAGATTCCAAACCTCCAGGCCATGATGACTTTTTTAGAGCACAAAAGACAAAATGTATTTATTTGACATTATTACCCTTACTATTAGCCCACAAGCCACATTTTTTCTGGACTGAACTCACTAAGTAATCCAGTAATGGTGCTAATTCACCTAAGGCTCTTCACCATGATGGTGATGGTGGTGGTGGGGTAGCCAGGTCTGGTTAAAATCATACTGGTAGAATTAAAATATGTAATTAAAATAAGAAATATTACTCCCCACACTTTTGATATTGCCAGGGCTGGATTGAGGGCCATGTGGGCCTGGGGCTAAAAATTATCAAGGGCCCACACTATATAGTATGCTTTGGAGGAGAATGTCAGTTCCTGACATTCATCCTTGTGCACTGCAGTGGGAAGCCTAGAGATCTGCAGTATGTGGGGGCCTATTTTCAGATGGAGGCCTGGGACTGTAGTCCCATTAGCCCCATTGTTAATCTGTTCCTGCAATTACCATGGCAAAGTGTTTAACTTCTCTAGGAGGCCACACATTATTGTTTTTTTTTATATTTTATAACTATATATAGGCTGTACAGAACATTGTTCCTTGCACAAATCCATTACTTATTTTCCCCACAGATGTATTATCTGTATTATCGAAAAGTCTGAAAAGTACGTAATTATAAAACACAAAAAATAAATCAGAAGCTTTCTTTCATATAGGCGACTTCCTCCACATGTTTTATGCGATCATGGTATGGTATCACCATATTGCTACAAATAAAGTGATGAGGACGAAGATGGCTGACTAATGGTGCAAGCTGTTATCCGCAATTACCCTGAAAGCTCCTCATATTTGCAGGAAAGAAATGTCTGTAGGAGAAGGAAAGTGAAATTTTCTAACAGCTTTAGTTTATCTAGGTGGTAATTATGCATCTAAAGTTAAGGTGTGAACCATAGGGTTAACATAGACTTAATAGCGACTATGTCCATTTCCTCTCACCTGCAATTTGTAGATGACTGGAGAGAGCCTTCCTCTCAGCCACTGCTATGTTCTCCTACTACCTTATCTGTCATAGTGACATTGGTTCATATATATTTACCTAACACATGCATTAATGGACACATTACTTAAGTATTCTAGTTACTCTAATCTACACTGTCAAGAAGAAACAAAAGCCGCATAATGTATTACATAGATGAATTTCAGTCGTGGGATATGAGGGACAGTAGGGATGACTTATAGATTAGAAAAAAAAAAATTAAGCCTTTTTAAAACAGTTAAAGGCACCCTTTCTAAATATACCATAACTTCCGATCTTAATTTACTATTAAATATTTTTTGTGTAAATATTGACTTTGAACACAAAGGACCTGAATCCAAAGCTACACTTGCACCTATTGTTTAGGTAGAAGTGCAGCGGGAAACTGCTCTGCGTATGTGCAGAACGGGGGATGGGCGGCGCAGTGCTGCCTCTTCATCTGTGTTTGCATCTGTGAAATCTGCGCTAGTGGAACAGGGAGTTCCGCTATATTTAAAGCCTGAATTGCGATGTATTGCCACACATTCTACTCAGGCATCATTTAAAAGAGTTTACTCATATTTTTTGGGGTTTAATTTGACTGTTAAAAATAAACAGCCTCGCTCTATACACAACCATTCACATGTTTTAAAACGTGTGCAATTTTTCTACATGTTCAATCCAGCGTTTAAATAGTCACAGCTATGGATAGGATACACAACACATAAGCAGAGTAATTTGTACAACTGCGGTGGGGAAACTCTGGATCAGGTCCAAATAACCTTAGTGTAGCCATTTTAAGTGGAATAGGTAGTGAAGTATACATTTAAAAGTTTGTATATTTAAACTGTGAGCTACGAATGCAACATAATTATCCATTTCTGATAATTGGAAGATCCAATATCAAAAACATAGCAAACAAACATCATTTCTATCCATGCCGTTGCTTAAATTAATTTATTCACTCTGAACCTTATTCACGTTTAATACCGTACCGTAATATATGCAGGCCGTGTGCGTTTCTTGCCATTTTTTTTAGGAATTGCGCATGCGTAACCCAGATGTTAAGCATGTAGTTCAACTCCAGGCCTAATAAGATCCATCAGAAGGGGTCTGTCACTACTGCATAAGTAAGAAGTTAAGAAAAGTGGGTGGGGGACATTTAAATTGGACAGTATGGACTGAGTTTGCTAAGCACGCATGTACTTTAGCAAAATCCGCACAAATATACGCATGGAGAGTTAAGGTAGCCCTATGGAGGCGGAAGTCAGCAAAGATTCATAAGTACGAGGGGAGTGACATGGGAGTGGCCTTGCTACTTAGATGCATATTTTTTGCGAATCCATGCATACTTATTTCCAACTTTTCTGTGAATCAGGCCTTCTATACCATAAAGTCTTTTTTATTTATTAATGAAGAATAGAAGTATTCTTATTTTATTCAGTTTCCCATTACAGGTTCCTAAATCTCTAACTTTTTAACTTCTTTGCAGTTTTGAATGTATTTCAAAACAAATCAAGAGACACATATAGACTTTGGTTATTTTTGGCTAGTGTTAGGTAAATTAATAGCCCAAAAGCCTTTGTCACCATGCCAAGTTTTTCTGAGACTGCATTTAAGGAGTCACAGTTTCCTGGAAACCTTGAAGTTAGTCTAGATTTATGTACTTTATATTGTCTTCCATTACTGTATTCAAAGGAGTTGTCTGCATAAAGGTTGATAGAGGGCAGTCAAACCTTTCGCTCTGCACAAATTATATTATTAGGTGTCTGTCCATAGGGTCGACTTGTTCTCAAGCCCTAAAAACTAAACACAGCTGAGATTTAAATCCCTTGACAAATGGTGATTGTGTGCAGGGATCAGCAATAGCGTATGGCAAATGGAATTTTTAAACACCATCCCACTATGCCATATACACCTGATAAATGAACTCTGCAGACAATGGTGTTGAAAGGGGCATTGTACAACATGCCTTAAGCAGATAGAGACATAAAAAGTGTTACTAACAAATAGGCAATTGGGATCTTTTCTAAATTAACACTATATTGACTTTTTTATTTAGTTTTTTTACAATTGAGTTTTGGTAGGTATATAAATATTAATTAGATGGCAATATAAGTATAGTATTGTAAATACTAGAACACAGATGTATTATACCCCAAGACAAAAAAATATTTACTTTGATATATAAGCATCACATTCTCTATAAAAAAAGTTATACAACCAAACTATAATATAAATCCAACAATCAATGACCCCACATTGGAAGAACTGTTTTAGATCGTTCAGTGTGTTTAATGGTGGTCGACTCACAAAAGGCTGTTCTGAAGAAGTGCAAAGTTGCGGTCAGCACATTTTCAAGTTCAGTCATTAGCATAACAATTCCATGCAGTATAATTCTACTCTGTAGAGTTTGCTTCCTATTGAACTGGAATAACAACGGTCACTTCATTATCCTGTGTGTTGTGGTTATGGTAGCATATAAGGCCAAATTCCTTTGTAAATCATACAAAATTTCTCGGCTGTATGTGGAATGAGACAAATATTTTGCTAAAGAACTGATGACATATAGAGTGTGTGGAGTTAAAAAGTAACCCACTGAACTGAAATATTTTTGTTTATTATATTTGATTTGTAAAGATAAAAACAAACTTATACATTTTTTCTACCTTTCTTATGTCTTGAAGAGACTGACAGCTTAAGGCTAAACAATAAAATTATCCTAATACAATCTATACCCATACAAATGGTGTGGTTTTAAGGGCCAGATTTACTAAGCTGTGGGAAAGGAAAATTGGAGATGTTGCCCATAGCACCCAGTCAGATTATTGCTGACATTTCCTAGTATGTAATAGGAAAGTGAGAGCTAGAATCTGATTGGTTGCTATGGGCAACATCTCCACTTTTCCTTTCCTGGTGTCTCCGTGTACATGAGAGCTATTGTAGTCACACTAATTTGCTCTGCACTCCATATTGTAGGATCAGATCTAAAGTTTAAAAATATGAGAAAAACATAAGGATATTTACACCAGGGCAAAACAATGTCAACATTCATACTTTTACTAAAATAATAGTTTAAAAGTAATGCTGGTAACTATCTGTGTGCAATAAGCAAAAGCAAAGGAAAGTATTCTCTGAAATTGAACATTTTTTTGCCCAGTTTTTTTTTTTTTTATTCTTTATTTATTTTTAACTGAAGCGCAGATATACAGTGTAATAGATATGGCATTCACATATCAACATAGAAAGTTGTAAATGCTATTTAAGATAAGTAACTAAATAAACTAGAAAGGAGATCTATAATGGTTAGCTTGAGCCTGGACTAAACAAAGCTTTGTACTTTCGCTGTAGCTTCATATTTTTTCATTTTATAATAGTGGTGCAGAATGGTGTATGTGTGGTGGGGGTGGGGGGGAAAGGGTGTTGGCACAGGATATTATAATAGCAAGGGATGTCCAAGAACTGTGATAGCTCTTTATACATTGGCCACAAGAGATGTTGGTTGGGAAGCTGAAGCAGCATCCATTGGTGGGTTGTCTCCCTTTTAGAGCCATAGTACCCACACTTTATAGAATTTATGGTGGATATCATGGTGGTAATAGGTAATCTCTTCCATGGATGCTATCTGCCAAATCTGATGTGTCATGACCTCCATGCTATGGGGGTAGGGGTATTTCCATTGTCTAGTGATGGCAGACTTTCTTTGGTGACACCAGGAAGATTTTGAGGTGGGTAGTTTAACAAAAAGGTCCAAGAATCCTTTGGCAATGGACAGAGCAAAAATGTCGCTAAGTAAGTGATGGACCGCATCCAAAAAGGGTTGCAAAGCTGGACAATCCCACTGAAATTTCCAGGACTAGATATGCCATATTCTGGCAGCATGCTGCATGTCGAGAGAGAGCGAACTGAAGCGGGACGTTTTGCCCCAGAAAGACCCCAAAGGTAAGTTTAGGAAATGGAATTCCAGATCCAACTAGGCGGTGAATCCAGGGGGGTGTAGAAGAAGACAATATGGGAAAGCGACATAATAAAGTTTAACATCTAGAAAGCTACTCCCACCTTGTTTTTCCTCTTGTTTTTCAAACTCTGGATCCTGTCCGAATTGTAGATCTGTTATGGTTGAATTTATGATTATCATTATGCATATTTATGCAATGTTAAAAAAAAAAACCCTTACTTACACATAAGGGTTATTAAATTTTAATTTCTTCTTAACAATTGATTTTAGTCATATTAAACCCCTTATATTTACATGTGCTGTCAAATAAAATCTATCAAGATGTGGATTTAAAAAACAAAACAAAAAAAAAACATAATTATTTTGTAATAAACTAATTGTACCTGATCCAGAGTTTCATCACAGCAACTCTGGATAGGTATTACAGGGAATGAGCATGCATTGGAAACATACAATGGATATGTATAGGCCATATGTATAGAAAACCTCTGGAGCCACAAAACCATTTTGACATCTAAAATGAAGATAACACTGCATATATCGTTTTTTACCTTTATGCTATGTATAAAAAAAACTATGCGTTGCATTTATGAAATCAATTAACCTGCTCCTGTTGTGCCCCTTATATTTGCCCAGCCTCCTTTTGTGCCCCTTATATGTGTCCAGCCTCCTTTTGTGCCACCTTTATATGTATCAGCCTCCGTTTGTGCCACCTTTCTATATATGTTAAGCCTCCTTTTGTGCCCTCTTTATATATGCCCAGCCTCCTTTTGTGCCTCCTTTATATGTGTATTAGCCTCCTTTGTGCCCACTTTATAAGTATATCAGCCTCCTTTGTGCCCACTTTATAAGTATATCAGCCTCCTTTGTGCCCCCTTTATATGTTATTAGCTTCCTTTTGTGCCCTCTTTATAAGTATATCAGCCTCCTTTGTGCCCCTTTTTTTTAACTATATCAGCTCCTTTGTGCCCCTTTATATGAATATCAGCCTACTCTGTGTCCCCTTTATATGTGTGTTAGCCTCCTTTAGTGCCCATCAGCCTACTTTGTGTCCCCTTTATATGTGTTTTAGCCTCCTTTAGTACCCCTTTATATGAATATTAGCCCCCTTTAATGCCCCTTTATATGAATATCAGCCTCCTTTGTTCCCCTTATATACTATAAACTTTTTTTTAATATTAAATAATCACTAACCTGTCTTTATCTTTTGCCTCCTGCTTCTGCTCCTTCCTCTGCGGCACCGTGCATGTAATGGATATACAGGGCTCCTACGGGAGCTGTTTCTTAGTGTTATTCAATTAAATAGATTTGGTACTATAGGGCTCCCGTAGGAGCCCTGTTTATCCAGTACCATTATGCCAGCTGCAACTGTTATCAGATGCGGCGGTCTATGTGACTATGGCTCGAGGGGGCAGTGTGACTTAAAGCAGATGGCTGAAAGAGCCGCAGGTTGCCGACCCCTGATATAGGCAATAGGCTGTGAGGTGTTGTGGAGCAGACTATACAGGTTTGCGTGATTTAAGTTATATTTTTTTTATTATTGTTATTTTAAGTTGCCTTCATTTAAAAAATGTAAAAAAAGAAAATTGTAAATGATTTTCTTTTTTTAAGCAAAAACGCAGCTTTTGATCATGCCCTGTCTGCTTTAAATAACTCTTCTGTTTTTCATGAGTAAATATTCAGAATGCATTTTGGTGTGTCCACTAGAGGGCACATCTATTACAAAATTATTATTACTGGTCACTTGATTTCAGGCAAGATTCACTTTTTGTGGGTTTTAATTCTGTTTCATACCTGCATATACAAAGGCAGAATATAATGAAATAAATGTATTTTCTTTAAAAGAAAGAAAAGACAAGCTTACCTTTAAATTAGTTATTTTCCCTTTCTTAAATAAACTTAAAGAGAAGCTTGTTAATATGAAAAAATGAATAAACAAAATAAAATAAAAGTGAAAATGATATTATTTACATTCTTTTAGATGGTTTGGACTATGCATTATTTTTTTTTAACCAAGTGACATGATGAGTGAGCATGATCTAAAACATTAACATTTTGCAATGTTGCTTTTAAAATATGGTCTTTCATTTAATAATCTAATGATATTGCAACACTTCCTTTAAGGGGATATGTACAAACAGATACAAAAGCCAGACATTCTGTTTGGGCCATTTAGACATAACAGAAATTTCAAGCCAGACATGCTACTGTCCCAGTGAATTATTCTTTCAGCTTAAGTGGACAAATATTGAAACTATATTACAATGTGTGAAATCTGGGTTCTATTAAATCTTAGAGCAAATTGTCCCATTGGAAGGTTATCTTGCATTATTGTGAGTATTTTTGATGTTTTATTTTAAAAATGCAATATAAAAACATAACTGAAATAATATAAATAATAAAGAATTATCAAAGGGCCCAAAGTGTGCAGTTTGTGTACAATGTTTGCAATAAGAAAAAATGGAAAACTATTTCAAAATATTTTGAGGGCAACTCAAACATAATTAATGTTTAAATAAGTTAAAGTCCCCTTAGATCATCAGTTGATGCCATGTTAATTTTAATTATAATTTTAAGGCTTAGTCTGAGTTCATACACCATTAATTGTAATGTCATCATCCGGATTCATACTACAAAATGTCAAGTTCATTTTTGGGTTATACACTCAAGTTCATGATGATTTTTCATTTTTATCTGTGTATCTTTATATTTGTAAAAGCAGCCCACTCAGCCACACACAACAATCTAGCAATTACAAATACAGGCTACAAAAACCTTCATTGATAGATAGTGATTAGTGTATAGCGTATCTGTGTGTGCATGTGTTTGTGTGAGTGTGCCTGTGTGTGTGTGGTCAAAATAACAAATGAGTCCTCTAAACATTACTCCTTCTATTATAGATGTTTAGGTTAGGATAGGATAATTATGATGAAGAAAATCAACCCTGAACAGAGTACCTCTAATCTCTCATTTTCTTATTTTCTTACAATTGTTCATCTACTTACATCATGGTTGCCGACATTTTGCAGCTTCCCTCCGGGAGCTCCCAGACTATTTCAAAATATTTTGAGGGCAACTCAAACATAATTAATGTTTAAATAAGTTAAAGTCCCCTTAGATCATCAGTTGATGCCATGTTAATTTTAATTATAATTTTAAGGCTTAGTCTGAGTTCATACACCGTTAATTGTAATGTCATCATCCGGTTTCATACTACAAAATGTCAAGTTCATTTTTGGGTTATACACTCAAGTTCATGATGATTTTTCATTTTTATCTGTGTATCTTTATATTTGTAAAGGCAGCCCACTCAGCCACACACAACAATCTAGCAATTACAAATACAGGCTACAAAAACCTTCATTGATAGATAGTGATTAGTGTATAGCGTATCTGTGTGTGCATGTGTTTGTGTGAGTGTGCCTGTGTGTGTGTGGTCAAAATAACAAATGAGTCCTCTAAACATTACTCCTTCTATTATAGATGTTTAGGTTAGGATAGGATAATTATGATGAAGAAAATCAACCCTGAACAGAGTACCTCTAATCTCTCATTTTCTTATTTTCTTACAATTGTTCATCTACTTACATCATGGTTGCCGACATTTTGCAGCTTCCCTCCGGGAGATCCCAGAGAGAAGCTAGCGATGCATGCAGGGGGCGGGGCTTAATGACGTGGGTTATGCAAATTCGTGTCATTAGGCTCCGCCCCCTGGTTCATACAGACCCGTTTTTACTTTAAATAGCAGCCCACTCAGCCACACACAACAATCTAGCAATTACAAATACAGGCTACAAAAACCTTCATTAATAGATAGTGATTAGTGTATAGCGTATATGTGTGTGCTGTGTTTGTGTGAGTGTGCCTGTGTGTGGTCAAAATAATAAATGAGTCCACTAAACATTACTCCTTCTATTATAGATGTTTAGGTTAGGATAGAATAATTATGATGAAGAAAGTCAACCCTGAACAGAGTACCTCTAATCTCTCATTTTCTTACAGTTGTTCATCTACTTACATCTATCAACAGAATATCAGGGTCATATCATCTGCGGATGTGCATTTTATTCAGAGTGGCTTTATCTTGAGGGCCATTATTATTAATGTGTGAGACCAGCTAAACAAAATCTCTAATACACAGGTGACCACAAACATTCTCATATCATATCAAGCGGAAGAGTAAATTCCACTCCCTAATACCGATTCAGAGAAAATAAAGAACCCGATTAAGCACTCCCCCTGTGTCATGAGTGCTATGTAAGGACATAAGTCTTTCCTGCTTATAATTAGGTATGTGTGGACTTTATTAGCTGTGAATTGGTCATGAGTTTAGCTGCCTTAAAGTTGCTTATGATTCAAAGATACATAATAGGATTAGGAGTAGGATTGGAAAAGTAAATCATTTTTTTTTTCTAAAAACAGCACATGCTCTAATTAACATATGTAAACAAAAGTGACATATTTAACAATACATATAAATGCAAACTGCATGAAGTTAGAAATACAAGGATCCACTACATATAGAGACTTTCATAGGTTAAAGTCTTGCACAAAATTGAAAATCAGTATAGGATTAAATAAACAAGCCTTTATTTGTTTAATCCACACACACATCCATTCATTGAAAACACACAGCAGGTGGCCTGAACTAAGTAAGAGAAGACGCATGTCCCCACAGCAAATCATCTTACAAGTGGTCATGGGCTACCTTAACTTTCCCGTGCGTATGTTATTTTCTGCAAGGCTCTCCTACTTGTGAATCAGTTCTTACTCTGTTGATACGCCCATACTGTACATTAGTAGCCCGTGTGCAGGTAATTTGCATTAAGAGTCTTGCTCCTCTAGCTATGCATGTGGAACTCATTCCATGCCGATGCATACATCAGTTCTAAGTCTGACGTCCATGTATGTGAATCAGTCGGCCATAGTTTCCGTGCGTATATTTCGGTTCTGGGCAATTTAACTGATCGTAAAAACACGCACGGAAATTCAGCACTTACCTAAGTGTGAATCAGGGCTTTAAACTCTTAAATTAGGGTCTCTATGATAAATGAAATTGGGGCTTGTTTAATTCCCCAAAATTTTGTAAGATATGACAATGTTTGCATATAATATTCTAACTTAAAAAAAAACAAAACTGTATTATTTTGACATATAAAGATAATAGTGGTTGATTTTTTCCTATCATTGTTTTTTATAAATTAGAATCAGTTGGTTTGACATAATTTTGCTTTTTAACTGAATATTATCCACATAAATAAAATTTTTGCCTAGTATACACTCTTTTCAAAAGTGAGTCTGATGTTAGAACTATGTTTGTGTCAGATACATAATACTTGCAATTCTTCCTCTGCCCCCACCAAATAAAAAGTATGATGCCAATGTATCAATGCCAGCACACCAGGTTCGCCCCAGCATTGGAAATGATGGTGTTTTCCCAATGGATTAAAAATAAATTGGCATAGTACAGGGCAGACCTGGTCCCTATTACCATACCTCAAATCGGCTATAATTAGAATATCTCCCTCCCACCACACAAAGAAATCCAGTTTATTGATAACATCAGTAACATCTTTATTATATGATAGATAAATTGTGAGAGCTGGCTCTAAGTGAACCAGTACCATCAATAGGACAGCCTGAAGACTAATAGGACCCTTATGTAATTTGAGTGATTGGGATCACTGTTACTGGAACAAAACTGTAGTCCCTTTGCTTTAATGTAATGGAACCTGCCTTGATATATTTATCTAATAGGGATTTTAAAGGGCCTTGCAGACATTTTGTAGGGTCTCCCTTACATTTTTTATACATAATATCATCTCTTAGTTGTCTGCCAACTTCTGATTTTTTTTCATCTGTTCCTTATTATTACATGCCACAGGTCCAGCATGTAACAGGCTTACCTGCTCTCCGTTTCCCCGGTGCTATCTTCCTAAGCTCGGCGCCTCCTCATCCTTCTGCATGCCATCACGTGGTGTGACAGCATGCAAATTAGCCATGTGCAGTCGCCGCTCTCTCCCTCTCCCGGCCGCCTGGCTCCTATTGGCTCTGCAGGTCAGCTGTTCTGGCTGCTAGGTAGCCAGAATGCCTTTTCTCCTGCGGCTCGCTGTGTAATGTTTAGGACAAGCTTCTAATAGCCCTGGGAGGCTGGTCCTTGCCCTGCCTCCTTATTGGCCAGCCTCCCCTGTAAATAGACCGGTGGGTGCATGCCAGCCCTGCTGGTTACAGCGTCTGCTACACCTGCTTTCTTGTCTCTCTCTCTCTCTCTCGCTCTCTCTCTCTCACTGCCCTTCTCTGCCTTTTTCCTTTAATAGTTGAGTGCCCATACCTAGTCCTGCCTTTTGTTTCTATTGTGCTCCTGCTCTTCCTTTGTCCCTTGTCTCTGCCTGTTTGTTATTGTTCTCTTGTGTGCTTCAGTGAGTGTCAGCCCTAATTTGTTTCACTGTCTGTCTGTCACTGTGGTGATCTAGTCACTGGAGTATTTCTCTCTGTCTGTCTGTCTGTGTTCTTACCCGCATGCACAACCTGCCAGTGTCCTGTGGCCCAGCCTATCCACCATAAGGGGCTGAAGTGAACACCAGGCTCTGGTTAGACTCCACACTCTGGTGAGCATTCTCCTAACATTATAACCGACCAGTACATTCATCATGGAGCCGAGTACTGCGGATGCAGTCAACGCACTCATTACCCAGGTGTCAAACCTGGGACAGATAGTCCAAGCTCTCACAGAGAAGGTGGACTCCCAGGAGGGAGCCATCGAAAGACTGCAAGCTATGCTGAACGCTCTAGCCAATCCTCCACTGGGGCCTGCAGTTCCAGTTATGGACATTAAAATGAACCTACCTGATCGGTTTTCTGGGGACAGAAGCATGTTCAGTCAGTTCAAGAGCAGCTGCCTGCTGTACTTTCAGCTTCACCCCAACGCATCTGGAAATTAGTTATAGCGCATCAGACTAATTATCTCCCTTCTGCAAGGAAATACTCAGCCCTGGGTTTTCAGTTTGCCACGGGATCATCCCACTCGCCAAAGTGTGGAGGAATTTTTCAAAGTGCTGGGTCTAGTCTATGAAGACCCGGATCAAGTCGCCACTGCTGAAGTTCAGCTGCGGTCTTGAAGCAAGGGAGAAGAACTGCGGAACAATATTGTTCTAAATTTAGACGTTGAGCAACCATCTCCCAACCGCAGCCAATTTAGGTCAGGTTTGACTGAACTAATTAAAGATGCACTAGTACAGTATCCTGCTACCACTTCCTTGGAAGAATTGATGTTGCTAGTGATCAAGATTGACTGCCATCTGAAGGAAAGATGTCTGAAAAGGGGGTGCTACCCCAAATTATTCAGTAGAGTCAGCCTTGCTAAGATCATCTTTGGAAGAGGAACCAATGCAGATTGGTACTTATCGTCTCACCAGGCAAGAGAAAAATAGGCGCCGTGCCCTGGGACTGTGTCTGTATTGTGGAGGTGAAGCCCACATGGCGGATCAATGCCCAAAGAAGAAGTCTTCCTTGGGAAACGCTTAAACCCAGTGGATATGGAGGAGGTGCATCTGGGTATTAGCTTAATCTCTTCTAAAAGTACTTTAATTGTTCATGCCAAGTTGAACATGTTG
The DNA here is from genome assembly GCA_011038615.1 of Limnodynastes dumerilii. Taxonomy (NCBI): domain Eukaryota; kingdom Metazoa; phylum Chordata; class Amphibia; order Anura; family Limnodynastidae; genus Limnodynastes; species Limnodynastes dumerilii. Next base: position 44,808 of record WWET01000508.1, read on the forward strand.
TAGCTGCCTTTGTGGACAGTGGCGTGGCAGGGAATTTATTGGACCATACCCTGGCACGCACTCGGAATTCCTGCCCGCGATCTTTCTCCTATTTCAGCCTGTAGCTTGGATGGCAAACCCCTTTCTGGAGGTATAGTCACCAAAATTTATCATTCAATTTGTTTTATAGTGGGTATTTGTCATGTGGAAAATTTGGAGTTCTACCTAATCGATTGCTGATTCTGGGATATTCTTGGCTCAAAAGATACAATCCTGTTATTGATTGGGGAAAAGGCGAAATTAGTTGTTGGAACAAAGACTGTTATTCATTTTGTCTCAAGGTTCCCCTCTTGAGTGTCTCCAAATCCAAAAGTCATCTACCGCCCCTGTATGTGGACTTTATTGATGTATTTAGTAAAAGCAATGTGGACTCCCTTCCTCTTCATCATTCTTATGACTGTGCTATAGATCTGGTCTCTGAAGCCAAGTTACCAAAGGTTAGGCTATATTCTCTATCCCATCCTAAGTTAGAAACCATGAATGCATACATTCAGGAGAACCTCCAGAAAGGATTTGTTCAACCCTCTAATTCCCTGGTCGGAGCAGGCTTCTTCTTCGTGGCAAAAAAGTATGGGACATTAAGACCATGTATTGATTACAGGGGTCTTAATAAAATTACAGTGAGATACACTTACCGCATACCGCTAATTTCTGATCTATTTTATGAGCTCAAGGGAGCTACCATTTACACAAAGATCGACCTAAGAGAAGCATATAATTTGGTCCAAATTCTTGATGGCAATGAATGGAAAACAGCATTCAATATCCATTCAGGTCATTATGAATACCTTGTTATACCGCTTGGTCTCTATAACTCCCCTGCCGTGTTTCAAGATCTCATTAATGAAATCCTGTGTGATTTTCTTAGCAGATTTGTGGTCGTATATCTCGACAATCTTCTTATTATTTATCTTCCCAAGAAGAACATCATTCTCATGTGTACCAAGTCCTCTCCAGACTCAGGGAAAACAACCTTTTCGCAAAACTGGAAAAATGCCAAATTGATGTAACTAAAGTAGTCTTCCTAGGCTATGTCATTACTCAGAGGGGTTTCTATGGACCCTGACAAGGTGAGAATGATCCTGAATTGGACACAACCCTCTAACCTAAAAGCTATTCAACGCTTCATGGGATTTGGTAATTATTATCGACGCTTCATTCAAGGTTATTCAGTACTGATGTCTCCTATTTCCGATCTAACCAAAAAAGGGGCTGATCCTGGCAAGTAGCCCAAGAAGGCAAAAGACTCTTTCTCTGCAATCAAGAAGGCCTTTACTACTGCTACAGTTCTACACCATCCTATTCCAGATCTTCCTTTCATTGTCGAGGTGAATGCCTCCGATGTCGAAGCAGGTGCAGCTCTTTCACAGGAAGATCCGGAAGATAAAAAGCTTCATCCTTGTGCTTTTTTTTCCAGGAAATTTATTTTAGCTGAATAAAGTTACGATGTTGGCAACCGGGAGCATCTGGCTATTAAATTAGCATTTGAAGAATGGAGGCATTGGCTGGAGGGTGCCTAACATCGGATAACGGTTCTCACCGATCATGAGAATCTAGCCTATATTGAATCAGCCAAACGGCTTTACCCTCAACAGACTCAATGGGCATCGTTCTTTATGCACTTTCACTTCATTATTTCTTTCCTTCCTGGATCACAGAACTTCAAAGCTAACGATTTATCTTGTTCCTTTCTAACAGAGCTCTCCTCTACCCATTGTGTCACCTACTATCATTGTCGCTGATTTCACCCAAGACCTTCATAAGCAACTGCTTCGTGACCAAGATCAGGTTTCAGAACAGACCCCTACGAATCGCCTGTTCATCCCAGTAAAGTTTAGAAAAGCAGTTTTGACGAAGTTGCAAGACAGCCGGTCATCCAGGTATTCAGAAAACGTTGGATCTGCTTTCCCAGTCGGTCTGGTGGCCTGCCATGTTACGTGATGTAGAATATTTTGTTGGCAACTGCATTGTCTGTGCTTGCAATAAGACCCCCTGAGCTCCTCCTATTGGTCCCCTCCACTCCTTACAGACCCCCAAGCATCCATGGACTTACCTGTCCATGGACTTTATCACTGATTTACCACCTTCCCAAGGCTGCAAAACTTTGTGGTCTACCGTCTGCCAAGATACTTGCTGAAATTTTTTTTATCTCAAATCGTCAGACTTCATGGTATACCAATTAACCGAGGCTCCCAATTCATCACAAGATTCTGGAGGTCCTTCTGTGCCTTGCTCAAGATCAAAGTCAGTCTCTCCTCTGGTTACCATCCTCAATCCAATGGCCAGACAGAGAGAGTTAATTAATCCTTGGAGCAATATCTATGATGCTATGTGTCCAAACTTCAAGACAATTAGATTCAGAACTTGGCTTGGGTCGAATTTGCATACAACAATGCCACTCACTGCTCTACAAGATTTCCCCATTCTTCTGCATTTGGGGCTATCATCCTAGTGCTTGCTCCTTAATCCAGACACATTCTGGAAATCACTCTGAAGTATGACGTTATTCTAGGGATCTTCGTGACATCTGGACAAAGGTCCATATTTTGTTATAGCAGGCAGCTTTTCGAACTAAGGTCAGAGTGGATAGGTATCAACGTAAATGCTAATTCAGAGTCGGAGACAAGGTATGGTTGTCTACTAAAAATATCAACATTCGACAACCTTTAAGAAAACTAGGTGCAGGTTTCATTGGTCCTTTTTTTATTATTAAATCCAGTTGCTTTCAAATTAAAACTGACACTGAGGATCCTGTCTACCTTCCACGCTTCTCTGCTGAAACCGGTAAAGAGATCTAATAATTTTCCTGCTCATCATTTCCCCAAACCTTCCTCACTACAGGTTATTGGCAAAGAATGGTTTGAGATGAAAGATATTCTGGATTCCAGGTGGTTCCTTGGTCAGATCCAATATCTTGTCCATTGAAAGGGTTATGGCCAAGAAGAAAGGGAGTGTGTATCAGTCAAGAATATCCATGCCAGAAGATGTCTTAACGAATTCCATAATAAATTCCCTAACAAGCTTTGTCCTAGGGGTATTAGAACCCCTCATCCCCACAGATCCAGCATGTAACGGGCTTACCTGCTCGCCGTTCCCCCACGCCATCTTCCTGAGCTCAGCACCTCCTCCTTCTACAGGCCGGCACGTGGTGTGACGGCATGTAAATTAGTCATGTGCGGCCACCGCTCTCTCCCTCTCCCGGCCGCCTGGCTCCTATTGGCTCTGCGGATAAGCTGTTCTTGCTGCTAGGCAGCCAGAGTACCTCTTCTCCTGTGGAACGCTGTGTATTGGTTGGGACAAGCTTCTATTAGCCCTGGGAGGCTGGTCATGGCCTTGCGTCCTGATTGGCCAGCCTCCCCTGTAAATAGACTGACGGGTGCATGTCAGCCCCGCCAGTTATAGCATCTGCTGCCCTGTGCTTTCTTCTCTCTCTCTCTCTCTCTCTCTCTCTCTCTCTCTCTCTCTCTCTGCCCTTCTCTGCCTTTTGCCTTTGATAGTTGAGAGCCCATACCTAGTCCTGACTTTTGTTTCTATTGTGCTCCTGCCCTTCCCTTGTTCCTTGCCTCTGCCTGTTTGTTATTGTTCTCTTGTGTGCTTGAGTGAGTGTCAGCCCTTTCACTGTCTGTCTGTCATTGTGGTGATTTGAGGTTCAGAATTACAGAAATCTGCATCAATTGGGCTCTAGAGCAGGGGTTCTCAACCCCGTCCTCAAGTACCACTAACGGTCCATATTTTGTAGGTCTCCCTGCAAACCTGTGGAGCTTTCAAAATGTCACTGTAAAAAACTTGGACCGTACTTGAGGACAGGCTTAAGAAACCCTGCTAGAGGGAACACGCCCTTACTGTACATTGATTACCTAAGTCCATCCCTTCAAATGATGTACTTGGAATGCAGTCAGTGGCAGCAGTGAGTTTAATACAATGGACCCCGACTGTAGCCCCTTTTGGGTTTTTCAGGCCATGGTCACTGGTGGTCTAGTGAGGCCACATAGTTTGCCGCACATATACAGAACACAGTCGCAGATTATGTGGACTGATATAGCAACCATTATGCAGTAGACAGAATAATTCACATAATCAGTACTGGTTATGTAGGGAGCCCTGTAGGACCAAATGTGTTTTGTGAATAACATGACTTCACACAACAGCTTCATTCGGTTCAAGGGCTCTTAAAGATGAAAAGGTTGGACACATATAAAAGGGGCAGAAATGAAGACTGGATACAAATACAAGGTGCAGAAATGGAGGCTGGGCACATATCAAAAGGCAGAAGTGGGGTGGAGTCTGGACACATATGCAAGAGAACAGAAGTAGATGACTCAGCACAGAAACAAGGGGCAGAAATCTGTTTCTGGACACATACAATAGGCAGAAATTGGTGGCTGGACACATGCAAGGGGTAAAAAAAAAAGACTGTGCAAATACAAGGAGCTGGAAAAGATGACTTGACGCATACAGGGGCAAGAAAGTGTGACTGGAGGCATACAGGGATAGGAAAGTATATATTGTGTGACAGTAACTAAGATGCAGGCCTGGATTCACAACCCCATACGTCTTCCACATATGTCCTTTATTTCCCAATAGTAGCTACTACGCATGTGTCGAGACGATACATAGGTTACGTAAAATAGTTACTGCGCATGCAGTACGCATTCTACTATCAGGAAATTAAGGGCGTATGTGGAAGACGTATGGGGTTGTGAATCTGGGCCACAGTCTGTATTGTGTTGCAGTAATTAGGATGTAATTTTTATTGCATAAGTAATCTTTTTTATGGTGGTCACTAGTATGTTGTTTGTGTTGTATATATTTGTATATGCTTGTCCCACTGAGCTGGTTAAGCAGTCTGTGGATACAGCTCATGGTATATTTACAAGGTGCTGTGTTGCTTGCAAGGGACAAGGGGTTAAGCTGTTTGGAGAAAATTAGTGTGATCCTATCCCATTAGTGTGCATTGCCCTGTGAGCGCATTCCCGGGCTTTTACATCCGCTCACAATGTGGTGCCTACGTCTCTACACTCTTTTTTCCTTTTATATTATTCATCTATTGTTTGTTTTATATATATATTTAATACATTTTCATATTTCGTATTCCCCTAACCTACATCCTGCAGCAAAATAGGAGAAAGCATCGGAGGAGACTCCAAAAGATTTAAAGCCACAATTTTTTTTCTATGAAACAAGATTTATCTTTGAGCAATAAGAATGTACATCAACCAAGACATCGCAGTATACAGAAGAAACATCTTTAATTGCAAGCCGCATAAAGAAGCTCCTTTAAACATCAAAGAGACAGAGACACTTCAGGGAATCCCATCTGGACTGCAGCAACACCTGTGAAAATCCAAATATTATACTTCCTAACAGTGAGTGACTATAAGATTTTGCATACACTAACTTTGCTGATATTTTACTTTATTTATTGAGAAGAATTACCGCTAAAAGGAGAAATCTACAAAGACTGCATTTATACAGATGTTCTATATACTAAACTATTTTTTATCCTAAAATTTCATTGAGACTGAGATTAAGACTGATATTTATCAACTGATTTTATATTGCTGCATAGAAAAATCCCATTTAGAACTATACCTAAAGGATTATTTAAAAGAAACTTTATGAATGAATATTCGCTGATACTGAATAATTCCCCTTTTTAATCCGCTTTTATATTCACAATTTTTTAGTTATTTATTAATTTATTAGTGTAGAATTTACAATAACACTCCATTCCATCACTTATCCTTTTTCCGTTCCCCCTTTTAGCACCTTGCACTTTATTTTGATTACAATCTATTTTAGCGCCCGATCCATATCTATTTTATATTTACAGCTGTTAGGCTCTGCCCCTTTTGAGGTCCGTGAATCGGGACAGTCCTGTCGTAGGTGGGGGGGAGGGCCATATACAAATCCTGCACAAGGGCCCCCTCACTTCTTAAAACACCCCTGTCTGTGATATTAGGACATACATCTGCATCACAACTAAAACCATTAATGTTAGGAAAGAGAATTCTGTGAAATATTTTAACAATGCTTTCATATGCATCTCATGATTTATTTATGAACAGGTTTTTATAAAGTGTCGTCAGATTATGTAGCACTTTACAGAGAATATTTCACATTCACATCAGTATCTGCCCCATTGGAGCTACATATTAAGGTCCCTAACACATAGAATAGGGTAATTTATTCAGCAGCCAATTAACCTACCAGCATATAATCCACACAGATACTGGGAGAACATGCAAACCCCACACAAATAAGGCCTAGTCCAGGAATCAAACTCATGACATCAGCACTGTGGGTCACAAGTGCTGCTTCCTGAGTCACTGTGCTGCTTATAATTACCTCTTCATTTGCTAAGGTTTAATATGCAGTTAAGCAAAGTTGGATTCTTGCACTAAGCTTTGGAATTGGAAATATCTCTAAAAAGAAATCTACGTTATATGAATTGGAACTTACCAAGTATATACATAGGGGCAGTCATTTGCCATTATTTATTCAGTATCTCTTAAGAATAATTTCTTATGTTTGAAAAATGTATTAGAAACTTAAATTGATGGATGGGTAATTTATTTATTAAAACAGACTTTTTAAAGATGTGAAACAATTTAATGTGTCCAAATTATTTAGCAATAAATTACAGACACATTATAATGAGTGTGTTATTTATAAATTACTGCTGGTTATGTGTTTATCTATTTTATTACTTCTTTGTAGAGTCATGTTAAATGACATTTAAAATGGGGAAACATACATTTTTACAATTCATTTTATAGTATTTTTTTTAAATAAAAAATGTAATGATCTATATACATAGTAACAGGGCCGGATCAACACTTGCATACGTCAGGCCACTAACGTACGCAAAGTGCATATGTGGACTGGAGGGCACATGCTCTCTCCAGATGATATGCTAGTGTTACAATAGTACTAGAGAGAGGAGAGTGACAGGGGTGTTTGCTCCAGGGTCGTAACTAGGGGTGGGCGAAGTGGGTCGGCAGAAAGTTCATTTTTATGGTTAAACTGGTTACTAATTCAGGGTTGGGGGCTCCATTTTCTTTTTTTGCCCCTGGCGCAAAAATATCCAGCTACGGCTCTGGTTCACTCCCCTCTCTCTGTCAGACGGACAGACTCTAAATCCAGCTCATAGTCAGATAGTTGATGAGGTTAAAAAAAAAAGACACCAGTCCCTCAAGTTCAACATATTATGCATCTCCTGTGATATCTATCCTATAACTGAAATTAATCCAAATGAAGCAACCTCCAATCTGGGAAAAAATCCCTCCTCACCCAAGATGGCAGTTTCATTACTCCAAGGATCCACTATTATTCTGCATTTTAATTAGCGGTCCTGGTAACCCTGGATACCCATTCCACAAAAAATGTATCTAATCCTTTCTTAAACATATTAATTGAATCTGCCATCACAACCATCCCTGGCAGTGAATTCCATATCTTGACTGCCCTTACTGTAAAGAACCCTTTCCTTTGCTAGTTGTGAAACTTCCTCTCCTCTAACCTTAGTGGGTGCCCCCGTGTCCTGTGTACAGTCATTGAGGTAAAAAGTTCCCATGAAAGTTCTCTGTATTGACCCTTAATGTATTTGTATATAGTAATCATATACCTTATAGTTAAATGACTCCATACCCTTTATTAATTTTGTCGCCCTTCTCTGAACCCTTTACAGCTCCAAAAAGAAAGATGGCGACCCCTTCGACTCGCCTGAATCCGGAGCTCCTGTGTCGCGCTGGTGCCAGAGATGCCCCCGAGGGGGCGCAAGACACCCAAAAAGTAATGCCCTGATGAAAGTAACGTCGGTTTGAATAAACAGTACCTTTTTTGGATTTCTAAGTCTTTTATGAAGTAGCACCGCAGCACATCTTTATATTGTAACGGAGTGCGACTGTTGGGGAGTATTTTCAGCTGATTGCTCTTGCAGACAGGTACGACTTTTAATCTGCTATATTTTTTATTTTGCTATTGGGCATGCCAACACGGTCGTTCGGATTAGCTTTAACCGCTATTTATACATCGCTATTTCGTGATCAATAGCCCTGTCTATTATGACAGTGGTCCGTCACTTTGTTTACCTTTACAACCAGCTAGCCGCGTGTACATTCCTTCCGTGTATTTTCTTGTTCCCTTGGCAACTTACACACCAGCGGCCATTGGATGTTTTCCAACCGCGTCATTGTGGCCTCAGCATGTCCAATGGGTGTTTACTATGTCTCCATGGCAATGGACGGACCTCCTCGCGGACTTCCGGCGCGTCCTAGCGCATCACTCCTCCGGTGTTTATGACGGCTTCTATTTAAAAGTTTCACGTGTGGCAGCAGGTAATGATTCAGCTCTTCAGCCCTCTGTACCCCGTGATGAAGGTGTTTACCACCGAAACAGCTGTCGGGTGACGGCTGCGCTTATGACCCTGCTCCAGCACCATTAGTCAACTTAGTGATGAGTATCGTTGTACTTTCCTGTCTTATTTTGCATTTTCATATGCCTCAGATTGATTAGTCTATGCGACACATTATACTCGCACTTTGTATGTGCATTTGTTTCTAGCAGATTTGGGTTGGATTATGATGCGTCCCATCCTGGTTTACTTTGATTGCCCACACTGGGTTTTACACTGTCTTTTCATGGAGTGCAGCCACTAGCACATTGTTGCTAACCCATTTCTACATTATTTACTTTGGCTGGCACCCACCTTTTGTGGCTCTATTTATGTACTTTATTGCAGGTGCGTTCCTCCGCTTGTTTATATATATATATATATATATATATATATACATATGAAAATATATATGTGAATAGAAGTCTGGGGACTGTATTATCGTTGTAGCAATTAATGAACTTTAAAGTAAGGCTTCCATACCGATGTTTCATCAGGGCAAACAGACACCATTAATACAGAGAATTGCTATTAAAAAACCATTTATATAGAGAATAAAAAAAGTAATTCATCCCAATCAGATGCAACCACAGGGCCTCTGGGCGGAGTCCACCATGAACTCACTTCCTGTCATGTCACAATAGGAAACTGGGACGGGCTGTAACCAAGCGCCATCATTGGCTGGTGGTCAATATGGCAACTGTGGGGTAAACAAAGACAGCTGATAAGTATAAACACGTGGAACAGGGTGCTGATCGAGTGCTATAACCAGAAAACAACACATCATAGAAAACAGCTTTTAACTATGATGCAATTTGCATCATCAAGCCCCACCACGATCCCTAGTAAATCTAAAAAAAGGGGGTAAATGGTAGTCAGAGGAAGGGGCTTAATATACTTTGCATATATTGCATCCTTAAGTCCTGCCCCTGCAGGAATCTAGGGCTTTGGGGTTCTAGTTTGACCTCCCACTGGTGTATGCTGGGTAGAACATGTAGCCTGTTATGGGACTTTCATTGGATGGATTTGGATGACATCACATCCTGATTTAGGAGGGACTGTCCAGATTTGTGGACCACAAAGGGGTGGGGCTTATGGAAAAGAGATTGTAGTTTGAACAAATAAGGTCAGCTGTGGGCAGAGGTGGCTGGAATAGGGGAGCTTATTTTGAATGATAGATTTAGAAGAAAACTTAGATTTCATATGAAATATTGGGGGTTTGTGGTCCCAGTTGGACCTCCTGTTGGTATACACAGGAGAGAACTTTCACACAGGTAGCCTTTTCTGGGCTCTCCACTAGATGGATTGGGATGAATTTTGATTTAGGCCACAAAAGGGACAGGGTTATAGAAAAGAGGGTGAAGTTTGAACATATAAAGGAAGTTGTGGGTGGAGTTTATCTGGAAAGGCGGTGGAGCTTATTCTGACTGAAGTCAGTTAGATTATTGACAATATAAAAGTGATTATAGAACTGAATAGAAAGGAAAGCTACTGGCGACACCCCAAAAACCACACTTGGAAGCCCCCTCATTTATTTTTCGAACAGAAATTTTAAACATCGACATCAAAAAGAAATAATATGCCAAACGTATAATTGTTGGCATAGTCCCCCTGGCAAAATTTTTCAAACTTATAACATTTTTACCAATAATACAGTTGACATCATGGTGTTGGATATATCATCATCAAATTTGTTATTGTACCATAGTGAACAAGGCTGGCACACAGTTTAATAGTTTAAGTGTTAATTCCTAGCAAATAATATGCATGTCAATTACCAGGGTTGGAAGTTAAGAAATATTTAAAATCATGCTAAATCAACATATAAAATGAGTATAAAATCACTGCTGGGTAAAAAGAACATATGTCTATTCAAAGTACATTTAACCCTTGCAACACTGATACAGTAGCCAGCTGTTTGTTGTCCATATAGCAGTTGACTTCCAGGTCTTGCATACTTGTAACTCCCCACATCTGGTTAGTTCTCCTGCTCCAAGTTAATTTGGCCAGTATCAATGTTAAACATCCCCGTCATCACTAAGATACAAGACATATCCACAAACACATTCAGGATTTTATTATTCTTACAAGTTGCCCACAAAGGGTTTGTTCATTCTGTTTGCTTGTACCTCTATGTAATAGTTCAATTCAAGTATCAACAAGATAAGCTTTTAAAAGGCGAATATTTCCAGCTGTTCCTCTCTACATCAGTGGGTTTATGTCACTAGACAAATCAGTGCACCAGCAGTAATGGCGATGTCAGGGAGAGCATGTGGTCTCTGTACACAGAATAAACAAAAATATAAGCACAATGGGCTAGATCCTGACCAACACACGTCTTACGGACGTGCATGGTTAAAAAGTACAGCAGCGTAGCGGGGAGTGTACGCCACCTGCACTCCCCGCTCAAAGTAGTCAAATTTGGACACTTTTGTGTCCAGATTTCTACCTTAAAATAATGGGGCTTCCCCCGACCCATCTCCTCATTTAAATGCTTATCACCGCCTATATGGCGGAGATAAGACAAACGTAACTTGCTTGCCAGCCCCTTTTTGTAACGGTCGGCATGCATAACAAAGTTACATACGCCAGCCGGTACGTTTGCGTAGCTATGATGTGTAGATTTCTACAATAATGGGGCTTCCCCCGACCCATCTCCTCATTTAAATGCTTATCACCGCCTATATGGCGGAGATAAGACAAACGTAACTTGCTTGCCAGCCCCTTTTTGTAACGGTCGGGTCGGCTAACAAAGTTACATACGCCAGCCGGTACGCTTGCGTAGCTATGATGTGCGCATACGCACATCATTGCTAATAGAGAAATTACGCATGCAACGTGCGTAATTCCCCCGTCGGCTGTAGCCTAGGAACAGGGCGCATGTGTGTAGAGTAAACTCTCTCTCTCTTAGTATTAGGAAGGGTATATTGGGCCAGATCCAGAACTACGTTGTAAATACGTTTCCTAGCGTAGCGTACTTACGCTAGCGTATTTACTATGCACTCCCCTCGGTCGGACGTAGTTTAGCTGTGTTACGGTTTCCAAACCCTACCTTAACATTTCCAAGCGTAACTCCTGGCGGCCATAATGGCTGAACGTACTTAAGCGCCTAAGCACGCCCATCCTGAACGATTTAAATGCCTCACCCCGCCTCCGTAGCATAATTACGGGTGTCGTATGGCTGCCACGCCCCTTCGAACGTAGTTACGATGCTGTTACGATGAAGGTCCATTACGCTCTGAGTTACGTGGCGTAACATCTGTAAGTACTAATAGGCTCTTTTACGCTAGCAGCTAATGTAAATACACGCACATACAGAGTTCTAAATCTACTCCATTATGTTTAATGAATGTTCTAGAGAGAAACAGATAACAACCAATAAGATTCCAGCTATCATTTTCTAGAACATGTTTGGTAAATAAAAGCCATAATCTTATTGGTTGCTGTGGGCATCTTCTCCAGTGTTCCATTTAAAACTCCATTGCAATAAATCTGTCCAGTGTTTATCCAGGAGGTAATGGTGCTTTGCATCTCCAGAGTGTAAGTAAATGAAGCCACTGTCTCCCCAGGAGTGAGGGGAAGCCATGCATAAGGTGCTGGTGGTGGTAAAACATGGAAGCCATTTACTCACGCTGGGTCCCTCCTGACCTCTTTACCAGTCCTGAGAAGAAAAAGTACAAAACACTCCACAACATATTCACAAACGCAGGTCCTGTGCCAGAGGGTTACTGGGTCCTGGTGGGACTGCCAGGATGAGTACTAAGCAGGGCCTGGCTGGACTGAGGGCATGGGGACAATTACCCCACTGGGCAGGTACCACAGACCCTCCAACATGACCCATTCCATCAAGTACAAAATACTCCACTCCTGAGCTTCCAGTTATCAGTTACTATGGTAACCACCTTTGTTGAAGAATATTGCTTTTTTTTCAAAAATATGTTAATTACTTAAAACCAGGTGGGGGACCGTTGGAAGATCAGGAATCAATTATTCTGTACCTGGTGGATTGGGTCATGTTAGAGAGTCTGGTAATAGGCAACATATTGGGTTGCCATTGTCATTAACAGCATGTAGTATTAACGGACTGCCACCCCTGGTTATTAGTGCATTTCAAAAAGACTTATTTCTATTGTTTTGCAACCCCAGGGGTACTGGAGACATTATGGGGATACAGGGAGGGGGAAACTGGAGACATGATGGGAATACTGGAGGGGGCGGGGGAAATTAATGGGCAAAAGTTTTCCCATCTTTATGACAGGTTTTAGACTAGTCATAAATAAACGTTATCCAGCGGGTGCGAAGTGTGAACAACTGTGTGAATTGATATATAAATAAATAAAATATCTCAATAAATAAATTAAATGCTAAAACCTAAAATATATTATATAACAAGTAGGGTTGTATTCTTAATTAAAGAAGAACTGGAACATTGGCCCTGATCCAGAACAACGCTTGTGAGCGAATTTACGCGTGGCAGAGACGTAAAATCGCCGTTTGGTAAGTACTGCACATGCACACCATAGAAAATACGACTGTAGAAGTAAATAAAAATATTGTTCTATTAGAATAAACTATGTGACAAGAAAAAATAGTTTACGATCCTAGTTTTCATAGCAAATCTTAAAATGTATTGATCAAATGGTGTTCGCAATATCTCTGCCGATATTGTCATATACTTGAAGTGTTAAAACGACACCAGTGGCCAGATTTACTAAACTCTAGTTTGTATAACTCGCCGGAGATTGCATGCAAGGCTAAAATCGCTGGAGATAAGGATTAGTGAAATTTGATGGAGAAAAATCGCTACGCATTTCAAAAGGCAGAGTATACAAACATTGGCCCTGATCCAGAACAACGCTTGTGAGCGAATTTACGCGTGGCAGAGACGTAAAATCGCCGTTTGGTAAGTACTGCAATGCACACCATAGAAAATACGCTCAGAAGCGTAGCGTAATTGTGAACGTATGGGCCATTCACGTATTTTTCACGTGTGGGCGTGCCAATTTTATGTTAGTACAAAATACGTCTGAATTACGTTAAGTAGGCGGGGGTTTGTATTTAAAGTGTACATTCAAGGGGTGTGCCTAGGGGAGTGTATAGAATTTACGCACACGAAAATACGCTATGCAAATAAACGTACGGAAAACGTAGTTCTGGATCTACACCATTGTGTTTACTATAACGCGATTTGTAAAATCTCTGCCAACTCGCCTCTAAATCTGGCGTGAAAATAGAGGTGGGTGTGAGTGTCGATTTCCTTGAAATCAGCTCTCATTATGTAAAAAAAAATGCACCTTAAACTAAAAAAAAAAAACCTTAGAAATACTCAAAATCCCTGCTGCGGCATGCAATTAACCCTTAGCATGCTGCGGCATCTAGTGCCTTGTATTGCAGGGCATGCTGTGCCTTATAGCGTTATAAGCGGCAGCATACCAAGGGTTAATGGCATGCTGCCACAACCGCAATGTGCACCGTTCATAGTAAAAAAGCACATATATTGCCCCTCCGTTAGAATAATAAATATATATTGCCCCTCAGTTACCAAAAAAACTATTTGGCTCCTCCACTCATAAAAATAAATTAAATAGCTCCTCTGTTGCTACAAATAACTGATATGCATTGAGGGGTCATTTATTTTTTTTTAATGAACAGAGGGGCCATTTAATTTATTTTTAAGAATGAAGGGACCATTGAATTTATGTTTATGAACATAGGGTCCACATGAAATTTTTAACTGCAATATGTGTTTTTTACCATAAACGGTGCACATTGCGGTTGCGCATTGTGGTTGCGGCAGCATGCTATTAACTCTTGGCATGCTGCCGTTTATGGCACTATAAGGCACAGAATGCCCTGCAATACAAGGGCATGCTGTGCCTTATAGTACTAGATTCCGCAGCATGCTAAAGGTTAATTACATGCCGTGGCAGGGGTTTTAAGTATTGTTTTTTTTTTTAAATGAATTAAAATTTAAAAAAATGTAATTTAATTAATCTCCTACAATGTATGGCAAATTTAAAAGTGTTAATTGGCTGCGATAGCAAGCTTAATCGTGGCGAATAAACCCTTAAAAAATTTCCATACATCACTGGAGATTAAAAATCGGTTGGTAAATTGTTAAATTCAGCGATTAAAAAAAAATAAATTAATCAGATCTTCTTACAGACAGAGGTATTTTACATTACAGGACATTAGATTCCATTGACAATCACAGGATATATTAAAAATCGGTTGGTAAATTGTTAAATTCAGCGATTTAAAAAAAAAAAAAATAATCAGATCTTCTTACAGACAGAGGTATTTTACATTACAGGACATTAGATTCCATTGACAATCACAGGATATAGATAGAAAAAAAGGGAGGGGGGGTTGAGGTAGATTTCTTACTGCATAAAAGTGAGCTAAAATTACATAATATTAAGATCTATAATGGTGCCATAAACTGTGGTTCTATGGACCAAAAAACCAACATAACATATGACCGGATTCAGATTTAAGAAGCTTTTCGTAAAAAGCGTTCGTAAAAGATCCATACGTTAATACAAAATGAGTACGTTTTGCAAAAGTAATGAATTTCGGAACACTTCTGTGTTGTGAAAGCAACCTTATCGTTAGCGCACGTATATGTGGCGGAAGTGAAACATTCGCAAATACAACCGCATGTCTACTACATTACCACGCCCATTTTTTGCTCTTTACATTCAGACTGACGCCAACTTAATAATTAATAATCCGTCCAACCTTTTATGTTCGCACGCATTTTTTTGTCGTACGGAATTTACTTACGCATCATTCCAATTACGCTTTGTAACTCCATGGTCTGCACATGCGCACTAAATAGAAATCACACCATTTACGCATTTTGCGTGCATAAATTACCAGACGTTCTTTAATTTTGAATAAGGTCCATAATCTGGAAGATGAAAAGTTTATGAATACTAAACCCAAGGGGGAAAGGGAGCCTAGGTGGACATGGTTGTGGTAGAAGGGGGTAAAAATACTTTACCTGGTATTCCTAAGTGGTCTCCCAACTAAGTACTCGTCGGGCCCTATCTTGCTTCGCTTTCAAAATCGGATAGGATTGGGCCTGTCCTATATATTATGCCAGTACGAATGTGCAATCCCTATTTCAAACCACATGCTAAGATTATCCTACATGAGGAATCACTTAAGCTCAAAATCCATGTTAAAGCCACCTGGTATTAATTTATTCAATTGGTATATCTAATTCATCTCACTTTTACATATATATGGGAGCTCAAATTATTAGTCCTCCAATCCTGCGATTCTAACTATCTCAGAAGTGAAACTTTTATGTTTTTGTTTAGAATGGTGGGACAGAGGAAACCTCATTCTTGGTGTGACATGTAATACATTGACTGATTTTGTATTTATGGCCTTCTACAATAAATTATTTAATCTTATTTGGGACCCTTGCAGGCATAACACATTTTGCACTGTCCACACCTGTAGAACCCTTTTGTTTTAATGTATGGTTCCTCATTACTTATAAAAGTACTCTTTATTTTTTAAATTAGGGACTTTTTGTTTTTTTCAGAAGTAGAGATAATATAGTTTTCAAGGATGGATCTTGTAATAAAACTTTCCAATGTTTTTTAAAAATCCTTTTAACTTTTCTATATTTATTATATTGTGTAATAAAAGCTGTGTCATAATTTTTGTTAAATTTACTGTTTTTTAAAGCTATTTTTATCCGTGTGTCTTTAAATTGACTGACAGGGATATTACATAACCACTTTTAATGGTGGTCCCTGTTGATATCCATTAAGGAATGTACACCTCTGTATTTAGAGTAGCTACAGGCATGTGCTTATCTTTCCTTTGGTTAAATGGTTAGATCCCAAATTATTTACAGCTGTATGGTTAATATGCATGGTTAACACAATATTCTTATTATTCTGATGTAGATATAAGTAAATATGATTCAAACTCTCTCTGCTCCCCTTCTGGACAAAAAAGCATGTGATCAATATTATTTCCATCATGAGACCAGATTGCCCCGCTGCACATGTCTAGCTCTTACACTCATTTCGTCGCAGACAGGAAAAGATTGGCATCACTCAGGGCAAATCTGGTCCCCATGGTTATCCTCTTTGTCTGGAGGTAAAATTGGGCATCAACATTTTATAATTATTTTTAAGAATAAAAAGTATCCCTTCTATTATAAAATCTTTAATATCTTGATTAAAATTACTATTAATAAGGCTATGCTTATTTGCTTCTACACGATCACCTTGATTGATGATGGTATACAATCCTGTCACATTTGCTGTATACATATTTTCCTTCCTTCCATTTTATCTCCTTCAGTTATGTGAGGACATCTCCCATATCTTTAATATACGAGGGGATGTTGTCCACTAATGGTTGTCAGTGATAGTTGATAAAATGGGAGATATTTGATGTAATTGAATTGGCCCCTGCTTTGATAGAATTTTCCAGGGGGGGTTAATGGAATTTTTATGCATATTGGATAGAATGTAAATGACGTGCTATGTTCTGTAATATTCCTACTGTGCATGTGTACCATTTAGGAACATAGATTAAAGTTGCAGGGCAGGATGGGTGAGTTAGGTGCGGATCTGGCCGCACCTAACTCATTCCTAACTCTGAATTCCCTTATTACATGATATACAGATTTCTGACATCATTTAAAGATCCTAATACATGATATACAAATCATTGACATCATATAAAAATCCTAATACATTGGTAACATTTTTTAATATCTTATATAGATTTCTGACATCCTATAAAGATCCTAATACATTAGTTAAACATTTGAATATATCTTATACAGATCTCTGTCAACAAAAATAGATCTCTGACATCATATTCAGATCTCAGACATCAAATAAAGATATTAATACATCATTTAAAGACCTTACTATATCTTAAACATATTGTAAAGCTATTTTTATATCACATACATATATCTGATATCATTTAATACATTATATACAGATCTTTGATATCATATAAAGATCTTAATACATAATTTATCTTAAATAAATCTCTGACAACATAAACAGTGCTCTGACATCATATTCAGATCTAAAGATCTTAAAACATCATATCATTATTTAATGATTGTAATACATTGTCAGAGATCTGTATAATATACAGATCTCTGACATTATACTACATCATATACAGATCTCTGATATCATTAAAAGATCTTAGTACATCATATACAGATCTCTGACATCATATATAGATCTTAAAACATCATATACTGATCTCTTACATCATAAGCAGATCTCTGACAAAAAGATCTTTATACATTATTCATAGATCTCTGAAATCATATAAAGATCTTACTACATCTTATATATGTAGATCTCTGCTATCATTAAAAGATCTTAGTACATCATATACAGATCTCTGACTTTATATAAATATATTTATACATAGTTTAAACATTTTAAAACATCTTCAGAACATAAACAGATCTCTAACATCATTTAAAGATATTTATACATCATATACACATCTCAGACATAATTTAATGACCATAATACATCATATACAGATCTCTGACATCAATCTAAGATCTTAAAACATCATATAAAGATATTAATACATCATATACAGATCTCTGGCATCATATATAGATCTCAATCATCAACAAAGATCTTTTTACATCATATAATGATCTCTGACATCATTTAATGATCTTAATACATCATATAGAGATCTCTGACTTCATTTATAGATCTTAATAAATCATATACAAATCTCTGACATTATATATAGATCTCAAACATTATTTAAAGATCTTTTATTTCATATAAAAATCTTAATACATCATATTCAGATCTCTCATCTCCCGGACATTCCCGGGAGAGTTGGATACTCTGTGGTATAGGCAGGGGTGTAAACAATTTGTTTGGTGCAGGGGGAACTGTGGGGGAATGATATGAGGGGTATAGGCACACCTTCCAACTCAAAATCAGGTTGCCTGCTCCGTGGCAGGGCCTGATATGCCTCCTCCAACCAAAGTGTGCACTTTGAAGGTTATAATGTCCAGGGAGGACATGGGACCAGGTGGTTGTGGGGGGTGCATTTGACAACAGAGGTTGTCCATGTTATGATTCCTGAACTTGACACCTGCTACCGGTGCCTTCTGTCTCTACTCAAAATTATACTCTGAACAATCATATTCCAAATTCCAATTCCTTTCAATAAATCTATGCTCCCTTTTAAAACCTATGTCAGATGTTTTGATCGATGGGGATGTTGGGGTAGTATGGGTAAGGGTATGGGTAAGGTTTCAGTCATTGGGCCGGATCCAGAACTATGCGGTCTAAAAGACTGCATATACGCAATCTATGTATCGAAACGATACGCAGATTACGTACAATAGCTACTACGCATGCGCACAGAATACAGACATCATTAAAAATCTTCATATATCATATACAGACCTCAAACACCATTTAATGATCTTAATAAATCATATACAGATCTCTGATATCATTTGATGAACTTATTACATCATACACAGATCTCCGACTTCATTTACAGATCTCAGACAACATAAGCAGATCTCTGACATTATATAAAGATCTTTATACATTGTATAAAAAATATCTCACATCATATATAGACCTTTATACATCATATAGAGATCTTAGTCATCATTTAATGATTGTAATACATGATATAAAGATATAAAGACCTTAGTACATCATAAGCAGATTTCAAACATTGTTTAATGATCTTAATACATTTTATACAGATCTTATTAAAAGATCTAAATATATGATATACAGATCTCTGATATAATATAAAGTTCTTTATACATCATTTAAAGATCTTAATATATCGTATAAGATCTCTGACAAGATAAGCAGATCTTTGACATCATTTATAGATCTTTATATATCATATACAGAACTCAGATAGCATTTATATGGGTGTGGGTTGGTGGTATGAACGGTCCTTTTTCGAAAGGGCCAATTCATACCAGCAATTTCCAAATTGTTTTGAAAATTGATTGCTTTTGCCACGAGGAGGAGAAAGAATCGATGTTCTGGGGACCAAAAGACTAGTGTACAAGGTTCTTATTGGGTTTTCTATGATGTGGCCATAAGAGAATCCACATTTAAGCAATTAACTGATGACTATCTAGAATGCATCCATTTATCTACCTTAACTAACCAACAAGGTGTCTTTATAGATATGCCTGTCATCACTTACAGTATAAGGTCTCCAAGGTGTTATAGTTCTCATATATTTATTGGAAAATACTACACTATTATGTTGTGTTGTCACTTGGAGCAAAGAAAGAATTAAGGATCACCGTATATATTAATGTTCTTGGCTGGAATCACAGATCCGGTGTGAGTTAGGAGCGGACAGACTCGCACCTTACTCACCCGTCCTGCCCCCATCCCACCCCTCTTTTTAGGTACCTTATTATGCCATTGTGCTACCTTAACTACCCGTGCAATGTCCGCATGGACATTGCCGCTACCCACCCCCCCTGCCCTCCTCGGCTAATCTAAATGCCCCCCTTCCCACTTTTTCCCAAAACCTCCCAGAGGCGGCATTACGCTGCCTATATTTACTTAAAATACTCAGGGCGGTCTTTAAAGACTGCCCGGAGGCAATTTACGTACCACACTGATGCGTACATAGTGTAAAGGACCTACTAAGCATGCGCAGTAGGTCCTTTACTACAGATACGCACATAAGAAGCGACTGCTTCTTATGTGTGAATCTGGCCCCTTGAGGAACTTTAATAACTTTTTTCATAAATAATGTTTTTGGCGCTTTATCTGTAGTATTTGCAAACATATGTAATATAGAGTCTAATATGCTTGTTATCAGACTCTAGCTCTCATTTTCCTATTATATACTAGAGAATGTCAGCTGGAATCTGATTGGTTGCTATAGGCAACGTCTCCATTTTTCCAAACCCGCAGCTTAGTAATTCTGACCCTAAATAGTTAAATTCTCAGGTGGAATAAAAAAATAGTTTCATATAAACAATAAAACAACAATAACTAATATTGCTCACAGTTCTGTAGGCCAAAAATTTGTGTCATTTGAATAAATAATTTGTTATTGGATTCACACATTCAGAATCTTTCTACCTCTATCTTTTGCATTTACAGTACCCATCGTATGTTCCTGAGTGCATAGAGGATATTCCCCCCCATATATTTGCCTTTTGGGGGTTTTAAGGCAGAAATTCAGATCTTTACTGTCCCTAATTGAACTATTTAGACTCTATACTATATATTTTTTTTAATTTTATTTGCACAATTTTTCCAATATAATTGACAGATTCTAGCTTTAAAATTGTGAGTTTTATATTAACTTTGTATTATCAGTTTTGCATTGATTTTCACATTGTACAGTTTCAACATATTTATTTTGTTTTACACTTAGATTCTTTAAATCTATCCATTTAGTACAATTTAACACTAAGGTAGTATAATATATATTAGGTTTTAGAGCTTCATTTATCACTTTTGATATTTTAATTTATATAGTTATCAATTCACACTGTTGTTCACACCTAGTGCCCACTGGATAACTTTTATTTGTGATTGTAGACTCTGTACACAGTAGTAATTGGTCCAGAAGACAGCAATTAGCACCATCTGAATGAAGATGAAGACCCATATACATAACCTTAATAAAAATGTCAGACGGAGTTGTCCTACTCCATATGGTTCCATTATACGATTATGTGGTTTGCGTTAAATACACTCTGTGTCTTACATTCTCCTTGTCTTCATTCCCCAGACAATTAATGGATAGCGCTTATGGTCTATTGAAATGTCTTAAACTACATATTAATTTATTTTTACCACTGCTTTGCTTTTAATTCCTTGAGCAACAAACAAAGTTCACATTGCTTAAAATATAATGTAAAGAAAACTATAAACACTTCTGGATTTGAACTATCACTTTTTTTTAATGTTAACAAATAGATTTACTAAATGTTCTAAGAAGGAAAATTAATGATGATAGCCAGGGTCGGTGCTAGGGTGTTCGGCGCCTCCCTGCAAACTTTAAATTTGCGCCTACCTGTTTAACACTTTATCATTATAGGATAAATTATTGGTACAATTTTATTGGTTGCTAAAGGCAATCCACCTCCATTAATACATGCCTGACAACGTACTCTACATGTTACTTTTACATGTCTCCTTTTTTTCCACTATTTTTTGACCAGTTGCTTGGCTCTAAACTATATCACTATGGACCTGATTCCGACCTCTGTGTGTTTCCCACACGCACAAAGTTCTGGCAGTCCACACAAGGGGAGTGAACTTCCCTGTCACTCCCAATCTCATGCAGACTTTTGGTGGCTGATCCTGCCATAAGGCAGCATTTTATCACCCGTGTGGATCAGGGGTCTGTACAACCGCTAATCCTCACGTAACCACTAAAACCCTCCCCTACTGTACAATTTAAATGCACCCTCTCTGCCCACCTTACAGAGTTTAGGCAGGCGGAGGGGATGCGCCGCCCTTTTGGATGGATTTTTAGATGTAAGGGAACTTAGTTCCACACACCTAGAGATCCATTGTGGAACATTTCCTGTGTGCATTTCCAGAAAAGAAGGCGAATTCTGCATTTATTGTGCACATTTCCACCATAGTGCTGCAGTCTGGATCCGGCCCTACAGCCCTAAAATAATTACACAAAAAATCTATCCAAGCGCAAAATTTAATTGTTTGAAATTGCTCAAATTTAGTCTGTCTCATACTGTGCAGGATTCTCCATATCATTTCATTTCTGCTTGTTATGTCCCAAGAATAAACCGAGATTTGCACATTTTGCAAATACAGTATGGACCATTCATAACATTCACGTCTTCTTTTTTCCAAGGTGCTAAAAAAGAAATTCCCTAACTATATGAGACTATTGGAGTGATGTTTTACCTTGTGATCGATTCACTAATGCTATGGAAATGATGATTATGCTTTGTACTGACAGCCGAGGGAAATTAAGGAAAGCATGTTTGTTTTAAAAACATTAAGTAAATGTTATTTTATAAATGGTTATTTTATTTATGCCTACGTATTTTTGGACATTATTTTTGACAACTAACAGACAATACTTTGATGAAGCATAAGCACATTTCACCATACATAAATGAAGACTAATCCAGCACTTGCTTCTGGATGACTGGGGAAGATGTTGGGTCAGATCCAGAGCTATGTTTCCATTACGTTTCAAGACGTAGCGTATTTACTATGCACTCCCCTCGCTCGTACGTACTTTGGCCGTTTTACGCTTGCCGAACCCTACCTTAACTTTACACAGCGTAACTACTGATGTACAAGCAGGCACCGGCTAGTGTAAATACACTAGCGTACTTAGTTCTGGATCTACCCCATTGTGTCTTGTACTTTATTTTTGTGTGTGATTGCACAAAAGACATCACTTGCATGTAGATCCAGAGCCACACTTACATTCACCGCTGGAGCAAACTTTAAAGATTAATTATCTTTAAAGAAAGGGTGGTGGGGAGAATGGTTGGAAAGGGCAGAATGGATGGACCAAGTGGTTCTTATCTGCCGTTACATTCAATGATTATTGATCTTTTTTCTAAATGTGTAAAATATGGCAAATAAAATGGAACTATATATATATATAGCAATAATTGGTGCACTCACAGTTCCTGGGTAATGTCAGCAAATTGAACAATACAGCCGATATGGTCAAATAAAATGCACCAGATCCCAGTTCTATGGGCCACGTCTTCCCCTTAATTGACACAAATTCTGGCTCTGTGCAGAAAGGTCTATTGGAAAACAAACAAAAATAGGGGGCGCCTCGTGGTGCAATACGTTACTTTAATAAAGCATTCCAAGGTAAAAGACAGACTCGTACCAGATAGTAGACAATACAGGCGTATAAAAACATGAGGGACACAGCTTGCGTCGTTACCAGCGTCCTGGATCCAAAGTTCAGCAGTATCCGGTGCCAACATGCAGCACACAACACAGAGGAGTACACAAAACTCCGCCCTATGCGTTTTGTCACTATGTGACTTCGTCAGGGGGTGGAGGAGTTGTGTAGAGCAAGGAATTTTTATATGGGTAAGCTAGGAGGGAGAAGTCGCCTAGCTTAACCCTCACCGCTCTCGGGTAAAACCAGTTATTGAACACAGTGTAACTGGTATCAACACTATATA
>WWET01000508.1:68639-96438 GCA_011038615.1 Limnodynastes dumerilii
ATATAACACATATCCATATATTCACAAAAAGGTCATAGATCTAGGTTCATACTCATGCAAAATTATATATTATGGCTTAGAAGTGTAGGAGGGTGCCTGACTGGTAAGTAAGAGCCTGTATAAAGTTCATCCATATTGACATATGCAAGGTATAGTAATATTCACAGTAATATTTGGTCATTTAAGCAGCCACTATATACACAAAAATTAAAACAATTCATAAATAACAGGATAAACCCAATTCCTCATTTAGACCCCTAGGTTTTAAAGAGTCAAATAGATGAATGAGTTTTGCCTCTTTCCTTAGAAGCAAAAGATCCCTATTGCCACTTCGGGGCAAGGGGTGTATGTGTGCAATAGGCATAAAACGTAGTTCATTAATGTTATGACCAAAATGAACAAAATGCTTTGCGACAGGAGAGGGGTTGTACTATCTATTTGCTGAAAAGCTTTTTTAATTGAGGAACTATGGAGCGCCATGCGTTCCTTTAACATTCGGGATGTTTTCCCGATATAAATTTTCTTGCACAGACACTGAATCAAATATATAACATATCTCATCTCACATGTTAATCTACCGTATGTCTGATCTTGAAATTTTACATTTTCGTAGGGTGTTGGAAGTTATTACCAGTAATTAAAAACCAGCAATTAATATAACCAGGGCATCTAAAGGACCCAGGTTTAGTTGTCAACCAATTTCTATTTCTCACGGGTAGTATATCATGTTTAACTAGCAAATCATTCAGATTGTTACTACGCGTATAGCTAAGCATGGGAGGATCACTTCAGATATTGCCCAGTTTATTGTCAGAGGCCAGAATGTGCCAGTGGCGATAGACAATGCGTTTGAGCTTCCCAGACATCGTGGAATAAGTAGTATTGATCATGCAGTTCTGTATTGATCTTGGGAATCTTGGGATCTAACAACTGTCTCCTGTCCAGCCCATCCATTTTATTCAGTTTATCAACAAATTCAAGAAATTCCGAAGATTGGTTCCCAGATGGCTACTACTCATACTATCACTGAATAGGAATGCGCCCAGATCTGACTACATATGCGTCCGGTTTCCATGATAGCGGTGATTCTAGGCCGTGTGTGGGAGACGCATCATATGTGCGCCACTACGGCTGATGTCATCTCTGTGTGCCCTGCATGTGGAACACGGGTTTGCAGAAGTGTGGTCGGGCTGGACGCGCCTCTTACGGTGATTAGTCTCCTTGCGTGCGTAAATCACCTGACGGTATCAAATCTGGATCCGATCCGGTCCCAAATCACAAGGCTCATTTTTATGTATATTAAATCAACATAACTGGTGTTACATGCTGCAGCTGATTGGAGGAGTGGACTTTAAATAACCTGTGCCCCGGAAGCCTGATCGTCGGTTATAGTGTCTGATTTCCTGCGTTTGCCTGCTGTTCTGATTGCATTCTCCTTTTGTTCTTGCCTTGGATCTTGTTGTGTATCTTGTTCCCTTTATTTATTCCTGGTGTTACCCTTGCCATATCTGTCTCTGTTGTCTGCCCCGTTATCTGTGTGAAGCGTATGGCATGAGTAGCTTGTTGCTCACGCTGGCAGCTTCGCTCTCGAGCAGGTACTGCTTATTCCCCTCTGCTGAGTGGTGTGTGTATATATTGGTGTGTGTATATATTCCATCTCCAGCTTGTCCCGCTCCTATTCCCTCCTGGGACTGGTTGTCCTTCTGTGTGTGTCATCTGCCAGTTGGTCAGGTTCCTTCTTGAGGGCCTTGTCTGTTATCTGCTCCATCTTTGTGATACCTCTGGTTCCTATCCCTGTTTCTTGTTTACACCTACTGTATTTACAGCCAGCACCCTAGTGTGCAAGGGTTCCAGTTTGCATCTTTGTGTGCTAAGGTGCCTGTCTGCCTCCTGTGAGCAAGAGTATTGTGTAAGGGTTCCAGGTTGTGTATCGGTTCCTGTGTATCGATTCCCTTGGAGGAGTCATCGAGGCTCTAGACTCCGCGCCCTGGTGAGAACCCTTCCTGGAAGACTGTAACAACTGGTATAATCCTGTTAACAGTAATTTAAACCAGGGTTTTTAAGAGGAAATGTTTAGCAGTATTTGAAGACTTTTGAACTTTAAAAAAGGACTGCAATTTTGGAATTTTTTTTTAAAGAATTTAAAGCTTCATAATAGGCACATATAGATCAGTCTTACAAAATAGGGCAGGTTATTTATAAGATTTAGCTTGGTTATTTACACCATAAGCAATATATTGAATAATAGAAGTATTTACAACTGTAAATATTTAGTTAATGTGATAACACTGTTGGGATATTACATTTATCTGCCTTGTTCCTGCATCACGACTTGGCCTGCATACCACTCATTGGGGAAAAAACACAGCAAACAGTGAATTCTATGCTTTTGCAGTATTGTCACACTCTATTTTCTAAAGTCAACTCTCATATACATTCTTCCCAAAATGTCCATTGTGTAAATCTGGCTGTGAACACAGCCAATCAGAACAGCCAGGGGCATTTTAAGAAGAGAGGGGGCCCTTGTGCAGGATTTGTACATGGACCCCCTCCCCCCTACCCTGAGATAGAATTGTCCCAATTCGTGGACTCCAAAAGGGACGGGCCTAACTGTGCTTTAACTTCACCCCTTTTTCAGCCCGTGAATCTGGACAGTCCCACCGCAGGCGAAGGGGGGGGGGATGATCATTTGACATCTATTTCTTTCAAATGGCCCCGTTCCCCTGCCAACCCTGGGTGCAGGATGAATGCCACAGGGCCCCCTGCTCTGAGGGGCCTGTGTGCACTGCACACCCTGCATCCATTATAGATACGCCTATGAGAACAGCAATTTTTGGAAAGCAGTACTGCAGCCCTCTCAAAAATCATTAAATAAGCCCCTATATCTTTTATAGTGCATGGGTTAGGAATGATCTTGTTGCTTAAAGTGTGAAACCCTCAAATATCATCAGTTCTCTGAGTGATATCTTTTGAAATAAATATTGGTGTGAATGATCCCTTCTTCATAGGGTTGCCTAGCAAAGTACAGCAATGCAAGTGTTTTTTTTTTAAGGGCTGATCTCTCAAATATAATACTTAAGACAAGTCGTAGCATTTCCCCTGTACCCATTTACTCGTTACTGCACTTGTATTTATGTGTGGGCACCATCCTTTGTCAGTTAAAAACATAGGGGTAGATCCAGAACTACGTTTGCCGTACGTTTATTCGCGGAGCATATTTTCGTGCACGTTAGATCGCTACACTCCCCTCGGCACACCCCTTGCACGGACGTATTTTGTCAAGATACGCTTCCCAAACCCTACCTTAACTTTTTCAAACGTAACCGCTGTCATACGCACACGTACGTATGGGCTGAATGAATTTACGCAGCTAAGCACGCCCATACTGTACACTTTAAATACCACCCCCGCCTACTTCACGTATTTCACACGTAATTTCGAGTAACGTAAAATTGGCACGCCCACACATAAGTATTTATGTGACACATACGTGAATGGCCCATACGTTCACAATTACGCTACGTGAATGTGCGTATTTTCTATGGTGCGCATGCGCAGTGCGTACTAAACAGCGATTTTACGTCTCCGCCACACGTAAATTCGCTTCGAAGCGTTGTTCTGGATCAGGCCCATAATATGTAATATGAATGTAATCCCTCCTTAAGCATGTTGACTTAAAGAAGTATAATTTAAAAACTTAACTTAGTTAATGGATGTTGTTCATTACCCAAACTGTGATCAGTAAAATATTATAGTAAAAATAATAAATATTATAAAAGTCATTATTTATTGTGATAACTTCAGACTCTATCATTTCTTTGCTCACTTTATGTTTCTGGCTGTTTATATTGGTAGGATGAATAACTATGGTTTGATTTAAAAACAAAATAAGAAAAGGGAATCATAAGCATGTGAGGTTCCCAGTGCTTATGCTTTACAAGGTTGCCTTGTAGCACTGGGTAGATTTATACATTTTTACTATCATGTTTATACTAAATTTCTGCTTATAGTAAAATTGAACCTTTATGAAGCAAACAACAGAGGTTGTCTTTATCAGTGTCTGAAAGGCACAATCTCCCTGTAAGTCTTCAACTGAGACATTTTAGTACCTTATTTACATTACAGACATAACAAACTGGACACAAAAAACTATTATGGGTAAAAAAGACTAATAAAAGGAGATTTGTTGAAGAATTTATCTTAATGGCAACTGTAAAGGATCCTGATAAAACAAGCTCAGGTTCTGATTGCCTGGCACAGAGCCATGGTATTAATCACATCCATTTGGCAGAGTGTTCTAAAGTAAGTTTCTTCTTTTGGCCATTTCATTCTTAGTCAGTGCACAAGGTGAATTATTGTACTGCATTTGTTTCCCATTAGACTGATGTTATTTCTAGGACAAGAGGTGCTTGGGACAGCTTACCTCCTATATTTTACTGCTCCACTATTAAACCTAATGCCCAAAAAGACAAAATGTGTCACTTCCTTGAGATTTGTTCACTCCAGGGAAAGATTATCAGGACTGAGAATCTGTACTATCCTGTTAATTCCTTGGACGTCAACTATGTTTACATTCAGAGGTGTTTAGACAAGCTGTCTAAGGTTAGCAGTAAAAATGTACCATTGTAAGAGGTAAAAGGCAAATAACTAAACCTCTTACAGATGATGTGTTAAGGGAATACTAAAAAATCTAAAATAATCAATTGTGTTTTTAATAATTTATCTGTATATCTGTCCAGTAGCTTTGACCACTCCAGAGTCTGCTGGTTATGTCATGTCATATATCATATCAAGTGATTGTGATTGCCATAGTAGTCACATGACATTTAGCAAGAGTTAATAATAAAGTAGGTTTTATCAAAACCTAAAATTACCATTAATTTAAAGAATTCTATATCTTAAGCTGGCCAAACTCTAGAGCGATTATTAGTCTGATCATACAGGACCTGATTCAGACTTAAGAAGTAGCTTGAAATTAAGGACCGTATTCACAGATACAAGTGAGTTAGGTGCGGACAGATCCGCATCTAGCTCACCCGTCCTGTCTCTAAACCCCCCCATTTTTAGGTACGTTATGGCACTTACGAGTGCCATAGGGCTACCTTATCTAACTGTGCAATGTCCGAACAGGCATTGCCTCTCCCCGCCTCTCCGCATCCTCCCCAGCTAATCTAAAGCTTTCCCACCTCCCACTTCTACCTAAGCACACCCGACGCAGCACTACCCCACCTCTTTCTATCTAAACAACTCATTGCCAGGGCCAGATTAACAATGGGGCTAATGGGACTACAGCCCCAAGCCTCCAACTGAAAATAGGCACCCACACACTGCAGTGCATAAGGATGAATGTCAGGGAATGACATCCTCCTCCAAAGCATACTATATAGTGTGGGCCCTTCATAATTTTCAGCCCCAGGCCCACATGGCCCTCAATCCGGCCCTGCTCAGTGCGGTCTTTAAAGACTGCACAGAGGCAATCTATGTACCAAACTGGTAGTAAGTCATTTACTAAAGATCCTCATCTAAGAAGTGTTTGCTTCCTAGGTGTGAATATGGTAATAAGAGAGGAAGTTTTACCTGGGCTAAATCATGTTGATTGCAGGGGAAACCAAGTTAATAGTATACTTTGCATGCAGGGATATATCTTTGAATTGTTTACTGCACAAAGATACTGACCAGCTTTACTTTCACACTGTTATTTAGACTTGGGATAGGAAACATCACCTCTCAACTCTAATACTAGGTGCAGCAGATTAAATATGACTCCCCTGCAATCAACATGGTTTAGCCCAGGAGTAACTTTCCTCTTTTATCTTTAGTCTCTGAATCAGGTCCATAATTACCAAATTATCAGAACAATAATTGCTGTAGTGCATGGCCAGCATTTTTTTTATAATAGCAATAATGCATCCCCAAAAAATTCTTCTGTTTGATACTTTTATATTATGACATTTAAAATCTATCGAACTGAAGATGCCTCTATCTATTATTTGCAAGCATAGCAGTAATGAAGTAATGAAATATATGCATTCTGCAAGAGATGCAGAGCTTTCAATACTATATTACTGCTATACTTACAGGTAATTATGAAGAGAGACAGATTAAATCCAGACAGAATAAAGTTATTGGAATCCCAATCACTCACTAGTGATCAGAGCTTTTCTTTTTTTTTTGCTGCCAGACAATAAGATACCTGCACATGCCATGACAGGAAGCCCAGCCAATCAGCTGCAAGGGCCTTCTGTCAATCTTAGCAGCACCTCCCTCTTCTGCCAGGATTGCCGGTAGAAGTGATATCACTGATATCAGAGCTTTTTCCTAGTGGGAAATCATTCAGTTTATTGGGCAAACCTCCTGCTGGTCCATGCCAGTTTTTAATGCTGTTTGGAAGTGATGTTTCACCGTTCTTCCTCGTTCTTCAAACTAGTTGGATGATGTGGACTAGAATATTCATATAATGCTACAGATTAGGTTGAGGTATTAACTTCAATTTAATAATTTTAAAACCACTCTAGAGTTGCTTTGATCTTGGAATCATTGTCCTGTGGCAAGGTAAACTTTTTTTTACTTTATTTTTCCAAAAGACTGAAGTGAATTGTCTCATTATTTTGTACCATCCTTCTGTCCTTCTGTTTTTACAAGATGAACTTACCGTGTGGAGCAAAACCTTACCCAAAATATCCAGGGCTGTTAGACTACTAACTTAAGGGAGCTCCTGTCACTCATTACATTTGGGGGTCTATTTACTTACTATTTTATTTTAATATGAATGATTCTGATCCAGACTCGCTTCTACTCGCAGTCAGCCTGGAAGCTTTTGTTCATATAATGTATTACTACTTACCCCTCCAGCGAGGTCCCACGATGATCTGCAAGGTTATCGCAAAACCTTTCATTTAGCCGACGGTTGAATAAAGTCCTGCTTATGTGCAGTGCAGACTTTGAAAATTTCTGTTTATTCTGTTGTTTATTTTTAATTTGTTGCTTTTTTATAGTTTTTTTTCTTTTTTTTAAAACAAGTCTTGTACATATATTCCAGCGGTCTCCCCATATATACCCCTCTTTTCCTCCCTCCAATAACAGCTATTAGGGGGAGAAAAGGGGGGTTATTTACATGGCGATCCATGTAAATACCACCTCTACTCGCTGGTCCTTTCTTTTCAGAGTGGGCCGGCACGTCGTTATATTTATGGTTTGTAAATATGTTTAACTGCAGCTGATAGTCTAAAGGCAGACTACTAGAAAAGAGAGAGCAGTATTAGTACAACGGGTGAACCTGCATCCTTAACCCTCCCCTAACTGTTCCAGAATTTAACCTCAACCCTCCATGTTCCGCAGCCTAACCAAAACTTTTCCCTAAAGCCCTAACCCTAACCACCCCTTCTTGAGCCCTAATCCTAGCCTTAGCCTGTCGCTATTGGAAACAGGTAGAAATAGTTCCCAATAGCATTTTTTTTTATTTTCCATAGCATTTTGGCAATGACACAGCTGCCATTCAGCTGGTGACAGTATCATTGTCAGATTCAGCCAGCCTTCAGGCAACTGCATCCCCAGCATTTATGCATACAAATAGACAATGAAAATGTACATATATATATAAAAAATGAAAACAGAATGGAAGTTGCTCAATCAATTTATAGGTATATGTTAAACAGGTGCGTGAAAGGCAGGGGTTAATCTGCTTGCCACAGAAACAAAAGGAAAGAACACTGCCATAAACCAGTAACAAACTCTACTGTTCTATCTGTAAAATAAAACACAGAAATGTTCGTTACGCATATTTGATCAAATATGGGATAAGCCACCAGCCACCGTCAAGGCCTTTCTGTATATGGTGGTCCTAACTCTAAAATTGAGAGTCCCAATGTTGGGTCCCATATATATGTTTATAAATTGAAAGCCATGGGAAAAAATTAGATCTAGGGAGAAAGAAAAGGTGACACAGTAGCTGACTGCTTTTCAAATGAACTAGACTGCAAGCATCACTTTATTGTATCAGCAAAAGGTAGCTTGACTTATGCCGCTTTCAGATCACCACCGACAATTAGCCGGGTTTTTTGCCAGCGCCAAACCCCCACACCCCCGTTTTAAGTCCTCCTCTGACCAGATTTTTTATATCCTGTGTATATCCTGTGTATATCCATAAGATAAATCACTTTTCTTTACATAGACAGACAAGAATGGGAATCATTTACTCATGGCCAGATCCAGACCTATGTATGCGCGCGGCAGATGTTACGCCATGTAACTCAGAGCGTACTGCCCAGTCGCGTATCAGCAGCGTAAATACATATGAAGGGGCGTGCCAGACATACGACACTCATAATTATGCTTCAGAGGCGGGGTGAGGCATTTAAATCGTACAGTATGGGCGTGCTTAGGCTCGTAAGTACGTGAGGCCTATATGTACATTTGTACTTACGCTGTGTAAATTAAGTTAGGGTTCGGTAGGCGTAAAACGGCCAAAGTACGTACAGTACATGCAAGGGGAGTGCCTAGGGGAGTGCTTAGAAGGTACACTAGCGGAAATATTCTACGCTGTATCAAGCCCGTAGGTCTGGATCTACCCCAATGTGTCACTAAGCACTGTGTTCATCTTTTTTAGGGAGCTTACACAATTCCTCTATAATATAATTGTTTTACTGCACTGAACTAGTCCATATAATACAGAAAAAAGATCATTGTACTTATTTTCTTTATACAACAATTGGGGCACTATCCTGGGTGAATAATCATTTGCCTTAGAGAAGCTGAAAAAATGATGCAGAATCATGTTTGTGCATACACATTTTCTGTCAGTAGTGAGTAGTGTACAG
The DNA here is from genome assembly GCA_011038615.1 of Limnodynastes dumerilii. Lineage (NCBI taxonomy): Eukaryota > Metazoa > Chordata > Amphibia > Anura > Limnodynastidae > Limnodynastes > Limnodynastes dumerilii. The sequence continues at coordinate 77,456 of WWET01000508.1, forward strand.
TATGTGCATAGGCATGTCTATAATGGGTTCAGGGTGTGGGGGTCCACAGGGGGGGTAGAGGGCTTAAGGGATGGGGAGGCCCATGTCCAAATGAGCCTCTGAGCATGTGTGTCTGATTGGCAGAATAGAGGGCTCTATTTACTAAGAATGCCTGAACGTAGCTCAGGCAAGTTCGAATTCGCTCTCTGAGAACTTCTGAGCTACGTTCAGGCTATTTACTAATACTCACCCTCTGCTGGCTGTCCCGCTATGACATCTGAACTTTATTCTGTCATCGCGGGCTTTCTTCCTGTGTCTGGAGAGCCTGCACATGCTCAGTGGCTCTCTGCTGGGACTTTGTAAAAAAATGAAGTCCCAGCATGAGAAGCACTGCGCATGTGCAGGCTCTCCATGTCGGGATCGGCACCTGCGGGCAGACGCGTCTTCGGTCCGGTAAGTTTTTAAAGCTATTATTTTGTTTTCTTTCTGTTGTTTTTTTAATTGTTTTTTAATTTTCTAAAAAAAATGTATGTAAATTTTTTAATGACAACGATATTTACAAATATTCCAGCAGTCTACCCATACATATACCCCTTTTTCTCCCCCTAATAACAGCTATTAGGGGGAGAAAAAGGAGGTTTTATGGGGAGATTGCTGGAAGAGAACCTGAACGCCAGTCTGAAATGGCGTTATTTTAACTCTCAAAGCAGAGTATAAAACTCCACTCTGAGGGTTAGTAAATAGCCAGCCCCATTGAAAACAACGGGCTGACGAGGACAGGTGAAGTTTTACCGCATGGCCATGGAAACTGGTGATTTCCATGGCGGTGCAGCTGTTGTAAATAGCAAAAAGTTAATATTTGGAGTTATAACTTCATAACTCCAAAAATGAACTTTTTAAAGCTTTAGTAAATAGAGCTGTATTTACCTGGATGTAAGAATCTAATAAACTGTAAGATGTGAAAAAAGCATGTTTATGTTTGTGTTCACTGTATACTAGCTATTAGTGATCATAAAAACAGCAGCAGCTCTTGCACATGCAGACATATTGATTAACTGCTCCTGTACTATCACTGACAAAATCAGCTGTCAGTGAGAGGAGAAGCAGCTTATGATACCGATGTGTCTGTAGGACCGAGAACCAGCTTTTTAGACACACAATATAATAAGAAAATACTGATGTCTGAATAGCATGGCTATGTAGTCTAAAGTAATAGATATTTTCTGCCAGTCTATGGATTTTACAAACCTTTGGGTATGCTGTTTGTGATCCCCCGTCCTATGTTTTTATTGGAAACATTAGGATCAGCTATATCTAATTTCTTAAGAGAAAGACTTGTTTAAATGACCTAGCTAACATCTACTTTTCCAAATTCCATTACTGGAATTGTAGGTTCTATATACTTTGGCTTATTTATTCAAAACAAAGATAAATACACACTTGGGTGGTTTGATCATAAGCATGTAGGGCAGTGATATATTTCATGTATTATATATATGTAGAAGCTATTTGTTATGGACTATTTAGACATACTATAAATATATCTCCCCAAAACATTCTTCCTGCAGTGTTTTATTGTTTACTATGCTGCTGGGTCATAAATAAATCATGATATTTACTACAACAGGTACTGGAAAATTAAACTCAAAACTGCAAAAACTTTTTTGAAAGCAGCATGCTTCATAGATGCACTAAGTAACCAAAAGAAGAAAGAAGAGTGATTAGTTCTAGGACATGCTTTAAAGGTTCGTAAACAGTAATTAACACTTTAATAAAGTTATAAAAGACCTAGGGACAGATGTACTAAGCTGAGTGTATAAAAAAAGTGGAAATGTTCCCCATAGCAACCAAACAGATTCTAGCTTTCATTTTCCAATTACATACTAGAATCTGACTGGTTGCTATGGGCAACATCTCCACTTTTCCAAACCCGCGGCTTTATAAATCACAATTAAAAAAAAAAATTTAAATATCAAATCCATGATCCCAAAACTATAGTACGATTATAGAAGGCAGGGTACAGTATATGAGAAAAAGTGACTCTTATAAATATTGTGGGAAGATTATGGCCCAGATGGCTGCGTTACGTACCAGACGTAACTACAGAATTACGTGTTCATGATCCAGACTTGGTAACGAATTTCCATGAAACCACACCCTGCATATGTAAGAACTATTACGCATACATACATATACATAATGTTTGATGTGTTAAGGATCTAGCATACGTAGTGTTTATGGACCGGATTCCCATAAACACCGCATATATTCCCATAAAGACCGCATATACACAATCTACGTAACAAAACGATACGTAGATTACGTAAAATAGTTACTACGCATGCGGACGTATGTGCAATACATCCGGGGCCATGAATCCGGCCCTATATTACGTACGTTAGATCCAAACATACACAAATCTGGGGAATTGGACTAATTGATTCTACTTTATCTATTATTAGCAAAAGCTTTATTTTCACAATTGACCTTCCTAATTATAGTAATAGTATAAATTTTTATCAGAAACTCTACTAACTTATAATTGTATTCTCTAGAATCCACATGTAAAATATTATTACACATTTTTCAAAATGATCTTGTCTTTATTGAGCATTTCTAAATGTTTAAATTAAATATGTGTATTAAAAAGGTGTATGTAATGTTTTTTATTAAAATTTTAGTTTGGTTATAAATGTTAATAATAGGTTATCCCCAAGAAACAATTAAATGTTTGCATCATTTTTTAAATATAAATATTTTAAATAAAGAATAATATGATGTTAAATACCCTAACGTGTGTATTTTTTTTTTTTAAATCATGAAACACTTTTATTTAAGTTTTTATTTATGTGTTTTCTATATTTAATATAATTTCTATCCTAGTATGATGGTATGTGTAAAAATTAAAACACACCGCACACATTTTGATTTGTTTTTAAACACAATAATGTGTGACGAGGGGCCTGTTGAATAATTGGCAGATCATGTCCATAACTCTGATACTGTTAGTGACATGGTTGAGCACTGGAAACAGTGGATGATAACATAGCATTTTCATCTTCTATTGTGAAAAATACATATGGTCAAACAAGTAACATTTTTATTTAATTGTTGGAAACATAAAAATGTTTGCATCTTAGTGTTTTTTGTGTAATCTCATACAGGGTTTTTTTTATAATATGGTTGTAAGGCTAAGAATTAACAGACTCACCTGTATTTTAAAATAATTTATTATAAAAAGAAACATCATAAAATGTATTTATTGTTTTCTAATCACTTTATAAAAAATAATGGATATTATTAACATATCATTCATAAATGATAAAACCATTGTTTAAAATGTTATACAATTTAAATAATGAAAGAATGGTACTGTTAGTGATAACTACATGTGTGTTGAGTGTGTGGTGTATATTTTTGTGTTTACACTTTTTAACTTACTTCCTCCTGCTGCACCTTGTTCTCCATCACCAACATTGACCATTGGAGGATCCTGATGTTGATTACCATCTTTTGCAACCAACTGTGGTGAGGGGCTTACATTTGGAGAGGGTGGGGTATTGTTTATAGGAGTAGATGCAAGGATAGGGGAAGGTAACATTGGATGTGGGGATGGGGAGGGAAGATTTCTGATAGGAACTTGATGTTGATATTGGGGATGGTTCTTTTCCACCTCTGGCTGCAACTGCTGCTTTTCCTCACTAGGGCCCGTATTCAGAGTACCGGACATATAACATGTACGTCCGGTGTTTAGCGATTTTTACCACTGCGCATGCGTAGTAATTCTTTAACGTAATCTGCGTATCTTTTTCTTACGTAGATCACGTAAATGCGGTCTTTAAGACAGCATTTACACAATCTACGTAAGAAAAAGATACGTAGTTACGTAAAAAAATGACTAAGCATGCGCAGTAGTAAAAATCGCTAAGCATTGGGCGTATATATTATACGTCCAGTACTCTGAATACGGGCCTAGTTTCTTGTAGCTGCTGACGATTGTGTTCTTCCTGTTGCCTGCGTCTTCTTTGTCCTATGTGTAGAAGCAGTACATGGGATTTAGTACATGATTATTTAAAATGAAACCACATTTTTTATGTTAGGCCTTGTATTTTCTGACACAATTATATGTATAATGTTGTCATTTATTAAATTTAAAACTGTGCCTATAACATTTAAAAACAAAAAAATTATTATGCCTTACATAATGTTTACATTAATATATGTTATTATATTTTCTAATAATTTTATTTTTAACATAATGCTGTCATAATATCATAGAATAATTATTTCATTTTTTTATAAATGATTTTTCAGTTTTTTTTTTTATATTGTCAGATTTTTTGTGTAAACCACAAACTATTAGATTTTGCAAATGCAAATGTGCGTGTTTAACATACAGATAATGGGGTAGATCCAGAACTACGTGTGCAATACGTTTCCACGCGTAACGTATTTTCGCATGCGTATGTTCTATACACTCCCCTAGGCAAACCCCTTGAATGTACGTAATTCACCGAGTTCCGCTTCCCAAACCCTACCTTAACTTTTTTTCGCGGAACAGCGTACGTCCGCTAATGGACGTATAGACTACATGAACGTACGCCGCTTAGCACGGCCGTACTGTACACTTTACATACAAACCTCCACCTACTTCACGTAAAATGAACGTATTGTTGACTCACATAAAATTGGCACGCCCACACGTAAGTATTTACGTGACAATTACGTGAATGGCCCATACGTTCACAATTACGCTACGGTAATGAGCGTTTTATCTATGGTGCGCATGCGCAGTACTTAGTAATAGGCGATTTTACATCTCCGCCATGCGTAAATTCGCTCAGATGCGTTGTTCTGGATCAGGCCCAATGCTTTTATTAAAAAAATAACGCAACTCATGCATGTGTAAATGTGAGAGTTTAGTACTTTTGAAGGATAACAATAAATGGAAAAACTTACTGCGCTCATGCTGACGGATGGCCATACTTATTCCAGTAGTTCTGGCTGTCTACGTCGGAGGTCTGACCAACGATGTTCTGTCTGTATTTAAATGGCACAGGATGTGCTCATGGTATGCCCCTCTGATTTGTGCATTTGATCTGGGTTCTCTTAGATTTATAGAATCCATCCCCAATACAAGGATCATAAGCTCCCTATTCGAAAAGTTGTTTGCGCGTGCATCCGCCAATATGAAATTAAAAATATGATGAAAAATGGTGCTGACAAACACAAAAAATTTAACACACACGATTGGCTGTTTGCAATCCCTGCCTCCAAGGAACACATACAAATTATTCACAAGCCCACAAGCACATTAGCAACTACAATGAACATGGGACTGAAGGTTAAAAAAAGAAACCCAAATTTAATTGTAACGCAAGTGATGCAAAAGCTATATACTGCGCACAGAGAAATTCTAGGACACCTGCGTGCTAAGGTATGGGAGGAAATTTATGAAGCGTTCCATACATATTCTAAAGCTGAAAACCCAGAAGCAATGTATAGGAGTGTACATCTGTTAAAAAAAAGTTTATTTATTTTAATAATACCATTTATACATTTAATATTATGTTGACACACATAGTATAAATAAATGTTCTAAACATAAGGGGGATGTATAGCTGTAAAAAGTTTTTTAAATGCATGATGAGCATATTATTTAAGCACATTTAAAATGTCAGCCTAGCACATAGCTTGCAGTGTAATGAATAATGAGCATATAACATTTAACTAATGTTTTAGCTAATATACCAAGGCACAAGACATATATACTGTAGATTTACAAATAATGGATGTAACTTATAAACACATACATATGTGAATAAACTTATTAAATCTAAACATGTAATTCAAAATACACAATGATAACCACAAATTCAAAGAAACACAATTTTATTTACACATTAGATACATGCTAATATGGGGAAGCAGAGTAAATGGGAAAAAAAACATATGGGACAAGAACTTTTTCAATTAAATGCAAAACATAAACTTGAATGTTATAAAATAATTGATACTAAATGTAGCTAACCACACAATGTACAATAGATTATGTTTTGCTTGTATTTTTATATATGTCAGTTGGCAGGATTTTATAACAATGCTAAAAATAAAGCTCTCATATAGGGCAACACATGCTAAGAAAACTGGAGCTGGACCTATGCCACAATCCTTGGAAATTACAGATTTGGAGGACCTGGCACTGAGGACGGCTTCTGAGGGTGAAATCATTGGAATCAGTGACCCAGGGGTATATTTACTAAAGTCGCTTTTTGCAAGCGATTTAAAATCGATTTACTCCTGTTGCTTGAAGAATCTTGTCCGCTTGCTCTTCGGCCTCTTCTGGCACTTGCCCCAACGACAGGCTCTGTCCTCTTCTTTGGCGCCGCTCCTAATAACCATTCGGTCAGTGGAGGGAACCCTTTTATAGAAAATAAGACGTCATTAGTAGGCTCTAGTGAGCGCTCTAGTGTTTATGACATCATACTTTATATAAAAGGGTGCCCTCTAGTGTCCGAATGGTCATTAGGAACGGTGCACAAGAAGAGGAGGAAGCCTGTCGTTGGGGCAAATGCTGGAAGAGTCCGAAGAGCAGAAGGGAGGACCAGAACATCTTCTTCTTCTAACAAGCGGACAAGATTCTACAAGCAACAGGAGAAGATTACCTGCAAAGAGAAAAGAAACTACAAGCAACGAGTCCCAAGAATGATGACAGCTAAACGGTGAGTCTGAAAGATTTTTTTTATTACTTTATGCATCACACTTTAGTTTAAAAGACATTTAATACAAAACAGTGTGACCACCTGTAGTAATTTTACAGAGTAGGGGGAAATATTAAATATTATGCATTGTAAATGTTTATTTTAGACACACATGTATGTAAATGTATTTCTGGATGTTTATTGGACAATGTATTTTTTTTATACAGGATACAGCGCAGCATGCTTAGAAGACTTAACATGCTGACGCTGATATTACTACAAGCCTCAGCAATGCTATCAGTGCAGCCATGCTAAGCATTCCAAACATGCTGCGCTTGCCTTTGGGACATAGAAAAACACATGTCAAACGTGTTTTACTGCTACAGTGTGTGGCGCTTTCAATGAAAGCACCCCACACAAAAGGCGCTTTAAATTTCAGCGATTTGTCGACCAACTAGTTAAATTGCCTTTGTGAATACGGCAAATAATATTTATTCTATGGCAAACATCTGGACGATTTTTGTCCAGCGATGTTTTCCTGGTCGATTTTGCAAAAGGCTAAAGTCCCGGGACTTTAGTGAATAATCGCCAGCAAAGTCCCAGGACTTTGCCTTTAGTGAATAATCGCCAGCAAAATCCCAGGACTTTGGTCTTTTTTGGCAAAATCAACTTTAGTAAATATACCCCACAGACACAATGGAAGGCTTATGAATCCAGTGTCTCAAATGGTGTGTGATCAATTGTCTAATAAATATAGCAAAAATTTTATTTGGAAAAAATTTAATTTTAATAATGTGTAAATATTCTTGTTAATAATAGAATAAATATCCAAAATATTTTGTTTATAAAATGTAAAAATAAAATTAAAAATGTTTAAAAATATGTTTTTCTTAGAAAAATAATCAAAATTAAATATATTCACATACTAACACTACCAATTATATATTAGATAACTGCCCCACACAATAGGACTCACTTCTTCTAACAGAAGAGGGGACTGAGATGGAGGACTATGAAGAGTGTGAGAAACATGAGAATGCTGCAGACACACAGCCTGGCACATCTTCAAGTACAGCCTGAAAATTACTTGAAGAAATAGCAAACTTGATAGAAATCAGTATCTTTGGGAACAATGGCAAACATTGAAAGCTATGCATGAGGAAATGTCACAACACAATCAAGTGGTTGAAAAGGAAATATATATTAGCCACAAAGGCCCAGATCCTCAACAACATCTGTCTTCCACACACGGCCGTAATTTGTCGATAGGTAGCTACTACACATGCGTGGTAACTATTGTATGTAATCTACGTATCATTTTGCTATGTAGATTGCGTATATGCGGTCTTTAAAGATCGCATATACTCAATCTACTTAACTAAACAATATGTAGATTACGTAGAATAGTTACTACACATGCGTAGTAGCTACCTATCGACAAATTACGGCCGTGTGTGGAAAACGTTGTTGAGGATCTGGCCCAATATATCAGCATTCTTAGAAGAAGCAACCAAATTTATGAACAGATGGGTGCCAGCACATGATGAAGTAACATCAACATCCATGCCAGGCCCATCCACATGTAGTTTCATTTCATTAGTTCCAACTAAAACTGTTACAGATATTTATTAAAACATTGTATTTGTTCAAATATTGTTTTACAAGTTATCAAAAATAGGAGGCTAATGAAAGAAAAAATATATAACGGATCTCATGTAATCTGTTCTAAATAGGAAATATTGTGGGATTCGGATATCATTAATAATAATAAATCATATATATTGTACTTGTACTTGTCCTTATTAGTATTGCATAGCTTTATATAAAGTAATAATTTATAATAAATCAATATTCAAATTTCTGTATTTACTATACAGTGATTTGTAAAATGAAAAGAGGTGGTTGTGAGTATGGATTTACTAGAAATCGGCACTTACTTTGAAAAGTAAACCCACTATTTTTATGTTTTAAAAAATGTATGTTTACTGAAGGGCATGCTGTGCCTTTTAGTCCCATAACCAACAGCATGTCAAGGGTTAGTAGCATGTCGAATATATAATTGCCCATGTAAAAAGTTAACACATATATGCCTGTATAATCCACAAAACATACATGCCCCATTGTATATAATAAACCATAATAAACCCGTAGGATAGTATAATATCGCTGGGAGTCCCCGATCCAACGGTCTGCCTTTAGAAATAAAGACAGACAAAAATTCCTTTTTGTCTGTCTATATAATGAATGGCAGCCATTTTAGATTATTTTTTATGAATGGGTAAGTATGTCAATTTGCATACTTACCCATTCATTTATGCCGCAGACCCACCACTATCTCCTAACCTCTCTGATGACTTTTAGTCTGGGTGGGGGGAGGTTACTGTTAGGCTCTTAGAAAGGGAAGGCTAGGGTTAGGGCCTTAGAAGGAGAAGGTTAGGGTCAGGCTGCAGGGAGGGAGGTCTTAGGCTTAGGCTATAGAGAAGGGAAGGTTAGAGTCAGGCTAGAGAGAAGGGAAGGTTAGCGTCAGAATGTGGGTAAAGGAGAGTTAGGGTCAGGCTGCGGGGAAGGGAGGGTTATTACACTTACCTATTGGAGCACCGTGTTTGGTGCTCCGGGGATCGAGTGCTATGTCTCATCGAAGCATAAGCTATTGATATCCCAGCCAGTTCAGAACGATTGAATTAGAGCCGTTGTTAGCGGGGACCCACGCCCATATAATATATATCATTCCCATTAGTATTGCATAAGAAATATCATGCCCTGTAGGCAGGGGTGGATTGGGAAAATAAAGTGGCCCTGGAAAAATATCTGGAAGAGGCCTCCTATGGGCGGGACCAAATAAACTCTGGGAGGGGCTAACCAGAAAGTAGGCGGGGTGAGCACAGTTATATTAGTCCCTTAGGGCCTGATCCAGACCTACGCCGATGCGCTGTGCTTACTAAAGCACAGCGTATCGGCGTTTACTTACCCTGACACTCCCCCTGTGCGGGCGTATGGCCCCTTCCTTACGTCGGCTGAAGGCTACCCTACCCCCCGCCCACCTACACTAACCTCAACGTAGGGACGCTGGAGGACGTCCCCTCCAGCGTCCCTACAGCGCTGCTATGGACGCTCGATCCACGATTGGGCATTGCCGTAGCGACGCCAGGCAACATCTGCCCGGTGCATGCGCAGATCGGCTGAAAAGCCGATCTTACGCTTACGCCCGCCGTCCTAGCGACGGCAGCCGTTATTCTGGATCAGGCCCTTAGTCCCTGCCCTAAACTATAAATTGTTAAATATCCAACAGGCAGCACCCCAAGTATTTGTAGGTAAACTGTTAACTAGATCTTGTATTGGAGGTACAAGAGTGTGGGATACAAGTAAGTGTATACCATTTATGTGAGACCATCTTTACTGGAGCATTGTATGAGTTTATCCTTTTACTGTTTGTCTTTTCATCTACAAATTGAGTGTTTCTATAAAAGTACAGGACTGTTGATGTTTTGTGGGTGTATATGTTTTATGGTATTATGATTTAATTTAATAAAGATATATTATCATATTGTAATAACTTGGGCAACTTTTATTAGAAGAACACACATTTGAGCACTGCATTTTATATTTGGTGTCTAATATAGTGCTTACTAGTTTTTTCTCTAATATATCTCTCTCTCACACACAGTGCAGCCTACATACATAAACACACACAGTGCACTCCATATACATATGCACACACATGCAGTGCACTCCATATACATATACACACACACACACACACACAGTGTGATGCAAAATACATGAATTATATACATACATTTAACTACGAACATACCTTACACTGGATTTTGATGGACTCATTTCCTTCTCCTGTCGCATCTGGTCTGCAATCCTGGGACAGCGCAATTCCCCTGCATTATGCAATACAGAAAAGAAGCACAGACCATAACTGACACTGACTTACACACTCCCACAACTACACATAACTGTCACACACACAAATACACATAACTACTGTCACACATACAAATACACATAACTATTGTCACACACACACAAATACACATAACTATTGTCTCACACACAAATACACATAACTATCTATCCACAAAATACATTCACATTCTCTTGACTCTCTGTATCCCTTCTCTATCCCAGCACCCTATCTCTGCATTGCCTCTATTCTACCCCATCCCCATCTCTCTAGCTCTCTAATTGTCACTGATTGACATTTTTGATCTGCCTATGAACAGGATAGTATAGCTGCTCATAGGTGGATCATAGATGTCAATCAGTGACAATCCTGCCACTGCACACCACAACCCCTGCAGTATAGTGCTGGCTGCCGCTACTATTTACATAAAGGCAGCCAGCGTTTCTAAATTAATAATAAAAAAAAAAGGATAAATTGATTTTTTTTTTAAACCACCCACACACAATGCACTAGATACACACAAAGCACTCCATACACACACATGCACAGTGCATACAGTGCAATCCTGATATACACACACACAAAGCACTGCATAAACACATACACTCACATGCACAGTACACTCCATACATACACATACAGTGCAATTCAGATATACACATACACTCACACACACAAAGCACTGCATAAACACATACACTCACATGCACAGTACACACCATACATACACATACACACATTGCAACCCAGATATACACATACACACACACAAACACTGCACAGGTACACACACACACATTTGTACCTGTTAGATCCATGCAGTTAGCAGCCCCGCAGAGTCAGGAAAGAATAGATCCTCGTACAGTTACCAGGCGGCTGCCTCTGCCCCACTCAGCAACAGGCAGCCTTGCAATTGGCTGCCTGTTGCTCTGTAGCAACGGCTGTGACCGCCCCCCTGGCAACTGTTAGACGATCTTTTCTTTCCTGTGTCCTGGCTGCAGCCTGCAGGAGCCATTCGTTCTTTAGCTGCTCTGTCTCTCTCAGTGGCCCAATTCAGATCCTGTACTGCGGAGACCTCTCAGGGGAAGTGTGTTACTGAGAGGCCTCTGCAATACAGGACCTGCACTGAGCCAATGACCGGGACGCTGCAGCTCTGATCTGCAAAGATAAAACAATAAATAAAAATTAATGTGCTGTGCTGATGAGGCGGCCTCATCAGGCTACCGGCCTACTGGGAAACTTCCCGGTAAGGCCTATTGCCAATCCGCCTCTGCCTGTAGGATAGTATAATATATATGATGCCCCATAAGAAATATCATACCCTGTAGGATAGAATAATATATATGATGGCTCTTAGTATAGATTAGGAAATATCATGCCCGTAGAATAGAATTATATATTAGCTCTACCAGGATATTTGGCACAAACACAATGAATAAATAACAAATCATCACATACCACCATTGTATTTATGCAATGAAAAATTTTCTGATTGGTATTAGTGGTAGGTGTGTGCTATGAACCGCCATGATGATATTGGGAAAGCCAGCAATTTCATAAAACTTCTGCTTGATGGGCACAAAGACTTCTCATCCACAGACAGATTTTTAAAGTGTTTCTGTGGTTAGATGATTGCCATCAGTACCTCCCTTAATACATTTGTGAAGATACAGGGTCCAAGGCTACTTCTAGCCTTGCTGGTTGCCCAGGCATGCCTTACTATGCCAGGGAAGCTTACCCAGTACCTTTTTGTCACTCAGGCAAACACTGTTAGAAAAGTACAGTATACCGCGTACCCCACAAGCTGAAGGAGCTTCTGTCACCTGAATGTCCTGACTTTGAGTCCCGGCTGCTTCCTCCAGCACCACAAACACCCCCCCTGACGACATCACAATGCCTGGTTAGTCCTCCCAAGGTCCAACTATTTGGATAGTCACAATGAAGATGCAGGACCGTATTCACAGATCCGTATTTACAACATGCATGTTTTTACGCAACACCCACCAACACCCACGATACTCCACTCTCCCGGCCGTTCAATCATTGACTTACACCTCCATAGACTTCTCTGTTCTTTACGGGTGTACATATCGGCGTATATGTCTTCCATGTGTGCAATTCTTTATCACTGCGCCCTCTAGTGTTTATTTAAATGCCTCCTCCCACCCACTTTCATGGAAATTTTCAAGTACATGTTTCAACCTCGCCCATCCGTACGTATGTCCCCAAGTGCGATTCACATACTAAAGCACATACGTGTGTATATTCTACGTAACTTACGTAAAAAAATTTAACAACGCATGCGCATTTAAAACGTACCTAAAAATATGCACGCAACTACGTAAGAAAAGGGATCTCTGAATACTGCCCACAGACTTTTATCAGGGGAACATCTTGGAAGGATCCCAGCTGCTTGGCCAATGATCTCCTAGGTTAGTATACCCCAGCTCCGTCTCACAGGATTTTTTCCTCAGTCCCCACAATTCCACCTGCCCCTCTCAGGGATGTTCAAAGGTGGGGAGCGCCAGGCTACTGATTGCTCAGCAGCTAACTGATAGTTATCTACCAATGTCTAAGAGAAAACACAGGCACATTGCTCCCTATACCCCCTGCTTTTTTACCCTAACAAGTCTGGCTCAGTCATAGGACAAGACCTGTGATAGAGATAACCCTTACCCTTGCTACTTCCAGAATTAACCCATTACAAGCCTTTTCAGAGAAAACTTCCCTCCAGCTGATCAGAAATTCCTATAGAAAGAGGAGGGGAGGGGGTGGATGCCCATAAAGCCTCCTCATCTCCTTCCTGCAGTCTGTACCCTATTCATAACAGATGTTGCCCCTCACCTACCTGGTATAAAATTACAGACACTACAGTAAGGACAAACACTTTCCGTTCTACACTGAGATATACATAGTAACGATTCTATTGACTACAGGGATAACATGCTTCTAATTATCGTATCATACAGAGGGCAATCAGATCTTTATAATGACAGGGGTCATATACAAAAGGACATTAGATTCTATTGACAATTACCACATACTAAGCCACACTCTAACCATATAAACTTCATTTGATACATGTAACAGTATCATACACACAGACTAAATATTGCAAAGACATAGCTACAAACATCAGAATAAATATTCTTCATCATAAAAGTTCATAATAGAGACCTGGGATTAGAAAGTATTATGTCATGAGACCACTCCACACCACCATTCTGTCACATAAGGCATAGCCTACAGGGATGGCCTCGCAAAGGTTTAAAAAGAACAAGTGGTACCCAGCATGGGGGAGGGGGAATGACCCAGAATTCAGCAGGAAAAAATAAGTATCACTCATTGAGAAGAGGACCAAAGGAGGGAGAGAACATGGAGTCAAAGTAGATGCACCATTACAAAGGAGGTCAGGGGACAGAAACATAAAAAATGCAGAACTCAGTTATACCACTGTTACATGCTACCAATACGGCATGTCCAACGCTTACCTGGTCCAGACGCACCCCCACCAGGCGCCCTTCTCATGTCACGTGCGACATGTAAACAAACCCACGTGGACGCTGCTGCTGGCGCGCGTCCTTCGTTCTGCTGCCTCTCTGTTATTGGATGTTTTCCCTATGCCTGGGAAACATCCTATCTCCATTCTGCACCCTGACTGTTGACCAATCAGGGCTCAGCAGCCTCTATTTGAATCCCTTTCACCTTCCTTCTGGCGCCGGTTATAGTATCTGTCTTGTCAGTGTTGTGATCTGCTATACTTGTGTGCCTAGTGCTTTTGCCTTGTGAATTGACCATTGTTTGCCCCCTATATCCTGCCTTTTCCTGCCTCTGTTTCCATCAGTGTATCCTGCCCTGGTTCTCTCTCCTTTGTGTACCTACCTTCCCTGTTTTACCTTATTTCACTCGGAGTGTCTGTTTGTGTTACTCCTTCGGGAGTCCCGCTGTATGTCTGCGTGTGTGCGAGCCCTGGTGCGTCTTGTCCAGTCCAGTGACCTTTCTTCTGTCCTCCGTGCCCAGTTCAGTGTTTTATGTAGTTCGTCACCGGTCGGTCCCTTCCAGCCCGGTCTGATCCCCGCTTACCTGTTTTCACCTTCCCTCACCGTCTGGGGTCCATCTTGGGTTTCCTTTCTTTCTTCTATGAGTCCGGTTCAACAGGGCACGACCTGTTATTGGGGCGCAGCCAAATCCATCGCCACCATCAGGGGCAAAGACCCTGTGTCCTGGTAGCTGACTATGTAACAACCACAAACCTAAACAATATTAATAACCTAAACAATAAACAAAGAATAATAAAGGGAACCTGGACGTTTCACAGAGTGAGGGAGACACTGGAACGTGGACAGCAGTATAACCCTGGGGACATTGGAGTCGAGGCTGATAAGCAGGAAAGTCTAAGCAGACAAACATAAGTCTGAGTAAGTAGGAGTAGATCTGACACCACATGATGGCACTCGGAAACACAGTCAAAATAAGATACTTATAAACCAGTGGCAGTTGCCGAGGTGTAGGTTCATGGGAATAAGTGCTAGAGTCCTAGTCCAGTGAATGTAGGGAGCTTCTGACATAGGAGTGCTTAAAGAAATTTAGTTCTGGATTATTTAAATGATGGTGATTCAGAGATGTTTTGGTGTCTGATGCAGTCTAAAGGAGGTCTGTGCCTTGGGTGTGTGGGTTGAATGTCTAGTTGTAATAGTCAGATTCAGTTATCATATAAGATCCATCTATCTTCATCTAGGGTGCGAGCTGTGAGGATTTTGCCATCCTTAAATACTTGCAGTGAGAAG
This sequence comes from Limnodynastes dumerilii, assembly GCA_011038615.1. Taxonomy (NCBI): domain Eukaryota; kingdom Metazoa; phylum Chordata; class Amphibia; order Anura; family Limnodynastidae; genus Limnodynastes; species Limnodynastes dumerilii. Next base: position 92,836 of record WWET01000508.1, read on the forward strand.
GAGAAGCCCCATCTATACATAACATTGCTGTCCCTCAGAATTTGAGTAATGTTCACTGCTTAAGTAGAATCGAGGGTTCAAGATCTAGAAATATCTGCACTTCCATTCCCTGACTGCATTATAAACCTGTTCTTTGGATTTTGTTAGAAATGGAGGCGGAGTATCACATCTCTGGGGCCTTGGGCAAAGTGCTCTGTATGCCCGGTCCATGATGAACATATAATCAGGTACTGCCGGAGCTAATTATCTGAAAAGACGGATTAGGAAGTCCTCCAGATGGGGACCCTCAATGGATTTAGAGATAATGTGAAACCTAAGACTATTGGACCTGATTCAGATCTCTGTGCGACTGCGTGCCACATAGAAGTCCGCATAGAAGAAGAGAGTGCACAACCCTGTCACTCCCCTCTTTTGTACAGAGTTTATGTCCACAACCATACCTTAACTTCTCCGCAAGGATCTGCTTCTGAACTGCTGCTCTCCGCCCTGGCACTTCATTAACATGCCTATCATAGGAACTTTTTTGGGGCTGATTTAGAGATGCGATTGCGAAAAGATTGCAAATATACGCACCTTAGCTAAGATCTTACCCTGTTCCAGCCCACTGCATAAACAGCCACTCCCCTTGCAAACAGCGGTGGATCTTAAACTTAGACCACCATTGACTTGCCCTAACTATACGCTGTCATTTGGGATCTTAAGTGACGTGGGAGCGTTCGTTTAAGATCCTAAGTGTCAGCCCGCGCCCACTTTCCCTCATTTCCCTGCCTCCCCCCGCCCATTTCCATGCAAATCCTTAAGATCTTAAAGATTCGCAGCACTTAAGATCTTAAGTGCATGCGTGCGATTCAAACTTACGCTCTTAGCGAACTTACGCTCCTAACCGCTACGTTAACGGCATTGCACTATTACTACGCATGCGCAGTAATGCGAATTTTCTAGGATCTTAAATATACGCACCTAAGTGCCATGGAAATCGCATCTCTGAATCAGCCCCTTTGTTCCGACCGGAAGAAGATACAACACGTAACATCTGGCGCGCACATGCACTAATATTAATTGTCAGAGGACTTGCACAAGAGAATTGTATGAGTTCACTTAAGTACTTAAATGTGAATCAGGCACATTTGGCCTATTTCTGTTTTTGGCATCTTCCTGCTTGTCTGTTAATAGAAGACCATTGCCCTGGAGTTGGGAAAGCTATTGGCCAGTAGTGTTTTGGCACTGGAGGAGGTTGTCATGGATGGATAGATAGATAGATAGATAGATAGATAGATAGATAGATAGATAGATAGATAGATAGATCTTGGTTAAAAAAACAACATTAATATTATTACTTTTTCCTGAATTAAACATTGCTTTTTGTTATAATATAATTAAGATAATTATTTAACATGAATTGTAGTATATCAGTGACAATATTAAAGTCCTATAATTAGTGCTTTTACATTCCCCCCCACATATCCTTTTTTCCACTTTACTTTAGATTTTTAACTGAATTATTTATAGTGGTAAAGACATCAAAGACTGTCTGCAGAATTATAATTTCTTAAAATTCAATTTCCCTGAACTCTAGAAGGAGTTCAGTTCATCATCACTAACTAATCATCTGTAACCCTGGTGTTCTACCAACCAAAACAGTGAGATATGAATAATGGATATTATCTGTATAAAATGTAAGATGCCTTATAAAATATAAAAGTTGGATATAATTAAATGCTAAGGAAATATTTGTTGCTTAACTTTTTAACCCTACAGAAGTTTAATGTATTACCCCAAAAATATGTTTTGGGAACTTGTGAATGTAAATACAGCTTGTGAACACAGTTAATAATTGCAAAAAAAAAACAATAAATGTTATGAGGCAATATTGCCATACACAGCCTTTTCTTGAATTTGAGCCAAATATTGGCCATTTTGTCTGCACTAAAAAAAAACAGCACCATAGGCATTAACTTTTTTATTCATGTGGCTAGTTAGTCAATCAAAGGTTTTCAAATTTAATTTGTAAATTTAATTTAATAATAATTTCTATTGCAAAAGTTTTTTTTTTCTAACCCTACTAAAAGATGTGCAGATTGCGTAGTAAATATATAATATTGAGTATTTGTTTTTAACAATTTCTTTGCATAATACAAGAATCAGATCAAGAACCGGTTTATATTTCTATTCTACTACCATTACCCTTTTTCAATTTCCTCAATTTGATCCCTCACTATAGCCTTGCAATAGCAATTCACATCCCTTCTACACCCTTAGGGCCTGATCCAGACAATGAAACATTCTTGCGCATAGCGTATTTACGCCAGCGTACCTACGAAGCAGCCCCCTAGGCACTCCTCTCGGTTGTCCGTTGTATGCTTACGGAAAGCGTAAAAACGCTCCCGGGCGTAGGTCTGGATCAGGCCCTTAGTCCTCTTCCTATAATTTTATTACATCATTTTTTAGATCCCACTTGCCATTTTTTCAAATACAAGTACTGATTGTATACTGTTATCACTTTACAATTCTTCCAATAGCCACATATAAAACAAGACTATGGTCTACATAACATTGTTGCACATGGCCTCCTGGGGCCAGATTTACTAAGCTGCGGGTTTAGAAAAGTGGAGATGTTCCCCATAGCAACCAATACCTGTAAAATGGATCATTCCAATCCATTGGCCATGTAGCTACTGCCACAGAGCAGGACTGATGATGTCATCAATCTCATGAGTTAATGCAGACTGAGACCTGACACTGAAATCTGGAAAATCATCAACAGAAGAATTATTCAAGTAACTAATAGGGCTTTAAGCACTGAGGACCTTAACAGAGGGTATTTGATAAATTATTTTTTATGATTTTACATCCTATATTAGTGTTCTTATACGATATAAAAGCTGATGTCTACCACATTTTTTAAAAGAGGGGCAGGTGTAAAAGGAATGTTTCCTCTCTGATTTTTATACACAGGAACCGTCAGCAGAAGAGGATAACATCAAAATGCAATAAACAACGTAAGTGAAAATAGGAAATTTGTAACAAGCCTGACCCTAGCCCCCCCTTCCCCGTAGCCTAATCCTAAATCTCCCTTCCCCACAGCCTGACCCTAAAACCCCTTCCCACAGCCTAACCCTAAGTCTCAGTTCCCTGCAGCCTGACCCTAACCTCCTTTCCCTGCAGCCTGACCCTAACCTCCTTTCCCTGCAGCCTGATTCCGATTCCGGATTCTCACTTACAATTTTACTACTTTTTCCGTGCGTATTTTTAGGTACGGTTGAACTGCACATGCGTATTCACTTTTTTTTTACACTAGCTACTATTTAGGCATTGAAGTCCATTACGCAAGGATTTGTAAATCGGACTTAGTGAAATATACGTATGGAGGGGCATAGTTGTTTTTCCGTACGTGCGGATTTTTATGAAAGTGGGCAGGAGGAGCCATTTAAATGGCCTTTTGAGAACGTGGTTAGTAAAGTCCGTACGTACGGAAGTAACATACGCACGTAACTACACACGTAGAGTTAAGGTTGCCCTATGGACGCGTAAGTCACCGAAAATCCGTTTGTGTCCATCCGGGGCTGAAGTGCAAATGTGAAGGGGGGGCCTGTAAAAGAAGTT
>WWET01000508.1:113657-129920 GCA_011038615.1 Limnodynastes dumerilii
GCTTGTTCATAGGCTGCAAAGCCGCCCTAAGCACACCCATCTTTGCCTGTGGCCATACCAACCTGAACACACCCAATCTCATCTGATCTTGAGATCTTCCTCCCCCTCTCCTTCCCGGTCACCCAAACGTATTGTTTCCAGAAAAAATCTCTCTTCCCTTGATGTTTCAGCTTTTACCTCATCTCTTGATCCCCTCCTCACACCCATTTCCACCATGTCCTGCCCCAATCTAGCCACCTCTCTCTACAATAATGCCCTCTCCTCTGCCCTGGATGCTACCTGCCCTCCCGCCTCAGTCTCCCTTCGCCGCAACAATCCTCAACCCTGGCACTCCCCTATAACTTGGTTCTTAAAGAAATGCTCCCGTACCGCGGCGCGCCTCTGGAGAAAGTCCCGTTCCCTTGCAGACTTTCTCCACTTCAAGTTCATACTCTCCTCTTTTAGCTCTGCCCTCGCACTCGCCAAGCAATCCTTCTTTAAGTCCCTCATCCTTGTTACGGCACCACCGGGATACCTGGACTAGTACCGGGGTGGCCGTCGAGAAGAACAAGGAAGCCGGGTACTCACCAGTTAGTAGAGCCTGAAGTCGGCCCGAGTGTTCGCTAGGGCCCCTAGTGGTGGGGATAGACTGGAGCTGGTAGGTATCCGTCAGGTTACACCCTATAGAGTAGGCCCGGAAGGGTGAAACGGGGTAGTAGGGAATGGAGAAGGTAAAAGAGGGAGGTAGCAAAAGTGGAACCAGAAGGGACTGGACCGTGACTAACAACAGAGAACACTAAACCAAGACACAGACTTAAGGGAGAGACAAAGACGAACAGGACAAACTGACTCACTGGGACTTACTCACACACAAACACACAGGCACTCACGCAACTACCCAGAGGGCACAGAAACAAGTACTCAGGGATGGAGAGGTTAAATACAAAGGGAATAAAACACAAAGGTGGAGGAGAGAGAGAATGAATACCAGGAAAACAGGCAAGGTTCAAGGCAAGGTTAACGGGGGGCACTCAATAATCAATAAGAAACAAGAGCAAGAGCAAGAGCAGACAAGACAGGCAGGCACAGATACTGAAACAGAGTCTATAACCGGCGGGGAGGAAGTGACAGGGTAAACTTTATATAGGCAGGGCCAGAAGGTGATTGGTGCAGAACAGTAAACTCTGAACCAGAAGGCGTCTCCCAGAGGGCTGGGAATGCCTCTGGTTCAGTGAGAAGTCAGAACGCGCGCCAGAGGAAGAGACGGCTCCCACGTGGTTGGTAACCACGATGCTGTTGCTAAGGGAGCCGTCGGCAGAGAAGGGGAGTGAGCGCGCGTGAGGAGAGCAGAGAGGGCCGGAAGATCGGAGGTAAGGAGAGGTGCGGTGAGGTAACGACCAGGCAGAACAAGGTAAGGAGAGGTGAGTGGAAACGGAGCCTGAGGAGAAGCATCCGATGGGAACACGCTGAACGCTGGCGGCGGGCGCGGGGCAACGGGTGTCCCTAACACTATGGTAACCACCTTTGCTGCAGAGGCAAATCATTTTTTAAATATCAGTTAATTAATTTAAACCAGGTGAGTGACAGTTGGAAGCTCAGAAGCAGATTGAATTGTACCTAAAGGAATGAGTCATGTTGGAGGGTCTGGGATTGGAAAACCCCCTATTGGAAAGTGGCATATCCGCAGGGGTCCCTTTCTCAGGACAGATCTGCATCCTCTGCGTCCTGGGGCCAGATTTATTAAGCTGCAGAAAATGTTGCAACCAATCAGATTCTAGCTGACAATTTCTAGTATTTAATAGGAAAGTGAGAGCTATAATCTGATTGGTTGCTCTGGGCAACATCTCCAATTCTCCTTTCCTTCACCTTAGTAAATCTAGCCCCTGGTGCAATAACTGATGGTGGGACAGGGCCTTGCATAGAGTGGAAGTGTTCCACAATGTGGAGGGGGGAGCAATGCTAATAGTAGAGTAAGGATTGCTTCAGCCCTTACATGCTATCCAGCAAAGATAAGGCACAATATGGGCCATGCAGCAGAAATCCTTACGAGTGACAGGAGTGGCCTTCCCTCGCCCATACAAATCTCTGGATGCAACAGGAGTCCAGCATCAGACCTGCTCTGCCACAGCAGAACCAGAGGTCTGGATTCAGTCTATAGTCATCATGCATATGTTTTCATTGCACAGTGATATGTTTACAAATACACTTTAGGTCATTTTTCACGTTGATCTAATATGAAATGTTTACAAATACACTTTAGGTTGTTTTTCACGTTGATCTAATATGAAATGTTTACAAATACACTTTAGGTCATTTTTCACGTTGATCTAATATAAAATGTTTACAAATACACTTTAGTTTATTTTTCACGTTGATCTAATATGAAATGTTTACAAATACACTTTAGGTTGTTTTTCACGTTGATCTTATAATGTAGAAATGTAATGGATATACAGCTACCTTTACAATATGTCAATTTTATTGTTGCAAATTACTAATTGTACGCAACTGTTTTTAAACCAAAGTCTTGTATATGGAAGATTAGATTAAAAAGACAGATGTAAATGATCAGACAACATCTCACTTAAAATGTCATCTTTGCTACTTGGTTTGATTTGTCAACACTCCAGCAACCACAAACAATGCAGGGACAGCAGATGTGTTTTCTATTTAGACTTATACAGTTTATCTCAACCACTGTCATTGTTACAAGGGAATAATAAATAAATTTCCATGGAAATGTAAACTTCAAAAGGTATTTTCTGGCAATATCATACGTTGTGCTGTCCAAATCCTATGAGAAAAGTGAGATTTGACCAGTTTTGTTTTTATTTTAAGAGGAGCTGCTGGCAGCCTATGCAGTAGTAAAAACGTTGACTGGTCAGTAAGATTTCTGGCCAGATATCACATGCAATTACTCATGTCAGTGCAACTTAAGGGTCCAGAAAATTTAAGTAAACACCATAAATGTCTTTTGTTAAACTCTCAGCTCAGATATTTTGTTTAACTCTTGACTAATAGTAAAGCATGCATCTTCCTGTCTACATCGCTGGTCAGTGTCGACAGTTTATCCCTCCCACTATAGAAGGATAATTAACTGATTCTTCTAAAAGAATCCTAAGACTGAATCATTCATTGTCCTACTGTAATGTTTTATACATACCTTTTTTAAATATAGCGAAAAAATAGGCTTCCAAGTTTACATTTAGCAAAACTTGTATTTTAACCAAAGACCAAAATATGAGCTGCACAGGTCACAAATATTGTTAAAGCGTGCAAACCGATAAGCCTAGGGAACAGAAAATTCCAAAAATTGTTCTGGTCAAAAGAGACCAAAAGATAGGCTTTTTATGGTGCACAGCTCAATATACATTTTACTCCATAAATACAATTACCACAGTAAAATTATTAAATCTTTATTATTACAATTAAAAAGACATAGTAAAAGAAACCCTTAAAAAACAAAACACCCAGCTAAAATATGCAGATAGAGGGATCTCCCGAGTATCAACAATATATCAGTGAAAATCACAATAAACATGAATCCTTGGTAGATAAGATTGAATGGAAACAAATGATAATAAACATACGCTGTGTCTGTGGGTAAAGACAAATAATCACATTCAACATAAATGCAAGTGGGACTGTCTAATCTGAATTAGAAGACTAGCTGCCTCACGGAAGCACTTCGCCCATTCCTGGGCATGTAAATCTCCCTATACTATCCTGAAAATACAGCCCACTGGTATTATGACTAGGAAAAAGAATAACTATAAACCCAATCACCGTAGAGCATATAATATCTTATGTGAATCTATGTGAATCTATTCAGACAATCAGTGAAAGGGATAACAGAGAAATATCAGGCAGCTGTTCCCATGGAGAGGACGAGCTGTCTCACGGAAACACTGAGCCCCTGCCGGGCAGATCGACCACTCAGTACTGTGTCCATTACTAGTCCTTGTGACTTCACACAGCTTGAAATAAACCAAAGGATTTAATCAGCAGGACATCCTGGTGGCTCCATAGTGCACCCAGCAGCCGAGATACATGGAGTCCCGATGCGCGTTTCGCTGCTTCATCGGGGGGAGGTGTGTGTGAGAGACATGCAGCAGACGCTATTTAATGAGCCATGAGCCAATAGAAAAATACCAAACACACCTGTCAAATAAAATACATGGACAGCATATACGCAATCTACGTATCGAAACTATACACAGATTACGTACAATAGCTACTACGCATGCGCAGTAGCTATTGTTCAGTGAATTACGTCCGTCTATGGAAGACGGACGTAGTTCTGCATCTACCACATTGGGCCTGATCCAGCGCTACGAAAATTCGCACGACGGGCGAATGCGAACGTACGCTCGTCGTATCAACCTACACGCCCCTAGTACTCCCATAGTAAAGTCCCTGCTTACGGCGGCTATACCCTACACTGGGTACGACCGTCGGCCGTACGAAAATTCGCAGAAAATACGCTGCGAAAATACGCTTAGCACGCCCATACTGTACAATTTAAATGGCTATCCCCGCCTCCCTGTAGTAAAACGGGCGCCCAGCCGACCATCGTAAAAAAAATACGCCCAGCGAGGGAAAAATACGCTAACGATACGCCCGCTATTCGCTCATGACGCTCGGGCGACCGGAACCTGTCGTACTGGGCATGCGCATTGCGAATTTTTTGCCGAAAATTCGCATACGATGAGCGTACGCTCGCTTGTGAGCGTTGCTCTGGATCAGGCCCATTGTGACTAAGGTGATTTTGGATACTATAATCTATCATGAAATTTTCCATATTTACGTGTCTGGGAGATTAACTTCCTATACCCTAAAATGCTGTTCTTGAACTATGAACAATGCATAGTGTAGGGGTTAGGATTCCTACCTATAATATGGGAGGTCAGTCGATCAAGTCCAGCTATCACTTGTGATATTTATTTGTCATTTTAATATACAGTATTCTTTTTATTATCATATTTTAACAGGACAGTTAAAATATTTGTGGTTTACATCGTAATTAAGTTAATCTTGGATATTATGATCCACAATGGGATTGTTCATTTCATCGGTCCGGGACATTGATGACCGCTAGGACTGTCTATGATTGTATGAATATTTCACATCTGAGATGACGTTTTGTGCTTTTTATGATTGTGAATTGGCACATACTTACAATATCTGCCTGATTATGTGCATTTACGATCCTTTTCTCTCCAACTCTGCTATTTAATTATTAATAATATCGGTTACTAACTACAGTATTACTCCTCTCTTTTCATTTGATAGGTGTGTTGGGTATTTTTCTATTGGCTCATGGCTCATTAAATAGCATCTGCTGCATGTCTCCCACACACACCTCCCCCTGATGAAGCAGTGAAACGCGCATTGAGACTCCATGTATCTCGGCTCCTGGGTGCACTAGGGAGCCGTCAGGATGTCCTGCTGATGAAATCCTTTGGTTTATTTTAAGCTACGTGAAGTCACAAGGACTAGTAATGGACACAGTACTGAGTGGTCGATCTGCCCAGCAGAGGCTCAGCGTTTCCGTGAGACAGCTCGTCCTCTCCATGGGAACAGCTGCCTGATATTTCTCTGTTATCCCTTTCACTGTTTGTCTGAATAGATTCACATAGATTTACATAAGATATTATATGCTCTACGGTGATTGGGTTTATAGTTATTCTTTTTCCTAGTCATAATACCAGTGGGCTGTATTTTCAGGATAGTATAGGGAGATAGGGGTCTTTTTCTATGTCTTTTTATTTATGGAGTAACATTTATATTGAGCTGTGCACCATAAAAAGCCTATCTTTTGGGTCTCTCTTGACCATAACAATTTTTTTAACTTGTATTTTAGACTTGCTTAGAAGGGAGAGTTATGTAAGAGATAATGGGTTGATTCAAATGACTTTCCTTTTCTTGTAATTGACTTAGGCTTGAGCTGAATTGTGCTAAATTAATCCATACCACACAATAACTCGCTGATCAGCCTCATTATCAGATAGTGTGAGGTCAGCTTGAATACAACAGAATGTAACATTTAAAAAAATACAAATGCTCCAGTAATTATGAGCTGCAGTCAGAGGTAAAGGGACTTATGCCGCTTATGTAAGTCCCTTGGCATGTAACATCTGTGCATGTTACAATTACACAATGGATCTCCATTAGAACGGAACTCTGTCCAACAGGGTGGAGCTTGCCTTCTGCATGGCAAAACCCTGCAATGGAGGCGAGGTTTGCCAACCCAATAAGGCAAACGGAGCGACGTTAAGCAGATCTGCAGATCCATGTGGTAAATTTAAGGTTTGGATATGGACACAGAAGTGTCCATAACTCTGCATGGCAGAGGAGAGTTACAAGGGAGGTCACTTCCCTCTTCTATGCATATTTACAGACCCCTGCACGTATGGAAAGCATGCAGGTGTCTGAATCCGGTCCTAGTTTACTTATAAGGAGACCTGAGAATTGTGTACTGTTGACTGAGTTTGGGAAACAGTGATTGAGCAAAGGGTTTAATTAAATGTATTATTAAATTACTCATTGCAACTTTCCTTAGAGAATATTGCCCTTTGTTACATTGCTACATGGTAAAGTACATGAAAGAATGACATGAATAATTGAAATTATAGTGGAAATAGTACAGTGGAAATTTTTACATGAACAAGTTTACACTTCATTTATCACTATTATTATTATGGAACAAAAAATTCAAAGTAAGCAACTTGTCAACCAAGGAGGAGAGGTAGATCCTATAGGAAAAAATGTTCTAAGTAGCCTTCTGGTAGATCCCGTCCTAATACTAGTCTCTGTAATAATAATAATCAACCTAAAAATAGCAATAGAAACAATAATAACAATGGACCTGATTCACACTTAAGAATCTTCTTAAGATAAGAACTTAAAGTCACTCCTGGGCTAAACCACGTTGATTGCAGGGGAGTCATATTTCATCTATTGCAAACAGTATTAGTGTTGAGAGGTGATATTTCCCAGCCCAAGTCTAAATAACAGTGTGATAGTAAAGCTGGTCAGTATCTGTGTGCAGTAACCAATTCACAGATATATCCCTGCATGCAAAGACAATTAAATTAATTCCCCCTACACTCAACATTGTTTTTCCCAGGAGTGACTTTAAGTTCTTATTTTAAGAAGATTCTTAAGTGGGAATCAGGTCCAATAAGAATAGTAATAGAGACAAAAATAATAATAAAAATATCCAAAGTACTAGTAAACAGAGAATGATACAATAAAAATAAGAATAAAAACAATATGAATGTATTCTATATAACATTGTGAAACCACTAATTCCCTTTTACCCACTATACAGGAGTTACCCAACACTTGTATCCCTAATGCCATTATAGTCATTGAAAAAATTTGCTCTGTCACTTTACCCCCACCTACTGTCCTGCACAATACAAATGTTGAGTGGTGCGATACCTAAAGTCCACCCCAACTCTTCTACAACCTTTTCACAGCCTATTCCCACTACCAGTTTTTTAGGTCAGACACAGGAGACGGAATGGGCTTCACTTTTTCACATAAACCCATTCCAAATGCTAGCGACCCCAACCCAAAAGGGCAAGAAGCCCAGAACGAGGGGGAAGAGAGGAGGAAAATATGTGTATAAAAATAAAACAGAAGGCACCTTAACTTTAAAAGGAATTTTAAACCTTTCCTCTAGACAATTGAGCCAAGCTAAGATAACCCAAGAGAACCTATTTGTGGGCCAGCTTAAAGATGAGCTAGTCTGGTCGATTTTGGTGCGGCCCCGGTTTGCTATGGCCGTTATATAGATGATCTGTTTATCATTTGGGTTAGGGATGATGGGTCGGATCCTGACCTAAGGGCACCTTACGGCTGGCATCGGAGCGGGGCCGCATAGCTGATTGTAACGGGGCTTCCCCCGCCCTGTTCCCTAATTTCATGTTTATCTCCACCTTTACGGTGGTGATATGACATGCGTAAAGGGGGGAAAGCCCTCTTTCTGTAACAGCCGCCGCCCGTAACTTTAGTTATGGACGCCGGCCCTTACGGTAATGTATGAAGGTTGTGCGCATGTCGGACGTTCTGCAGGATCCGATCCAATGATTCAACACTTTCTTTTGTCAACCATTTAAATTCTCAAACGTATAATTTAACATTCACTTTTTCCTACAACAAATCGGTGACCAATTTCTTTGATCTGACTCTCCCCTCTAATGGAGACGAGATTGTGTCCACCAATTACAAGAAAGAGGTGAAAACTAATACATAACTACCTTATCAGAGTGCCAACTATAGCCCATGGAAGGCAAATATTCCAAAAGGACAATTTGTATGCCTTTATAGGAACTGCTCATCTAAAGAAACATTCCTGCGACAGGCTCAGTAACTTATGTCTAGTCTATTGGAGAGGAGCTATCCCCATGCCCAGTTGGAAACCTCCTTGAAGTAAATAAAGGAGATGGACCGATCGTTTCTATTAACTTCTAATCCTAAAAATACATTTAATCTAGACTTAGTTAATTTAGTTTCTTTCATTTCAAAATTCCATAATAAATCTTATTTGGTCAATCAAAAAATGATAGTATTCTTAAACAAAGATTAGCTGCTTAGAAATATCCTACCTGAGAAACCACTAGCAGTATATAAAAATAATAAAAATCTAAAACAATATCTGGCACCCAGTCATTTAAAATTAAATAAACAAACGAAAATGTTTAGGGACTTTTGGACTATTCATAATACATTTTGTGGCTTCTTCAAATGTGGATGAATCTCTTGTATCACTTGTAGATATGCATTAAGCATGACAAAAACTGTCTTTAATAGCAAGGAAATTATCCAAATTAAACAGTTTATTAACTGTGATTTGGAATATGTCATCTTCTTGTTGCCCTGTGAATATGAATTGGGATATATGGGAAGAACAACAAGGTCACTAAAGACACACTTTTTAGAACATAGGAGGAATAATTTGAAGAAGATCCAAAATCATGGTGTAGTAAGACACTTTGAACAATACCACCAAAGTTATCCATCTTCTCTTAAACTCATTGGCCTAGAATGTGTTTCTATATCTGATCTGGGGGAAACAGGTTTAAAATGTTATGTAAACAAGAAGGTTTTTGGATATTTAAGTTGGGCACATTGGGCCTGATCCAGACCTGAGTTCTGTTTATGTACTCCTTTGGACACTCCCCTTGGTCGTACGTAATATACTTGATTTATGAGTACCAAACCCTAACTTAACTTTTCCAAGTGTAAGTAAGCACATACGTAATGGATTGTCATACGTAACAGCCTAATCCGGTCCATACTGTGCAATTTTAATGCCTCCTTCCACCTACAGAGTGTATTTCTGGGTGTCGTATGGATGTTCCGCCCCTTCATTTGTATTTTCGCTGAAGGTATGTATGATCAGAGTTACGTAGTGTAATATCTGGCGGGTGCATGCGATTTTACGTCAGCAGCTAGCGTAAATACGCTTTCGTACTTAGGGCTGAACCTGGCCCATAGAAACATAGAAAGTGACGTCAGATAAGAGCCACATGGCACATCTAGCCTGCTCAGTTGTTTATTTAAAACTATACTGACCCTAGTCCCTATTTACCCTCAATTTAGTTTGAGATTTAGGATAAACTTATGTTTATCCCAAGCATGTTTAAAGTGTTCTAATGTGTTAGCCTCAACCACCTCAGATGGGAGGCTATTCCACTTATCTATCACCCTTTCAGTGAAGTAATTTTTCCGCACATTTCCTCTGAATTTATACCCTCCGGTTTAAATGCATGACTCCATGTTCTATTGCACCTCTTTTTCTAAAAAATGCCACCCTACTCTAGCCAGTCACAACCCTTGATATATTGGAAAGCTACTATCATATCCCCCCTCTGCCTTCTCTGCTCCTAGCTATACATGTTTAGTTCCTCTAGCCTTTCTTGGTATGATTTGTGACACATGCCATGTACCATTTTAGTTGCTCTTCTTTGCACAGTCTCTAATGTATTTATGTCTTTCTGGAGATATGGCCTCCAGAACTGAACACAATATTCTAGGTGAGGTCGTACCAACAATCTATAAAGGGGAATCACTACTTCTCTCTTTCTGCTACTAATTCCTCTCCCTATGCAAACAAGCATTTGACTTGCCTTTCTTATTGCTTTGTTACAAAGTTTCCAGCTTATTTAACAGTCTGTGATGTGACACAGTGTCAAAAGCTTTACTAAAATCTAGATAAGCTATGTCTACAGCTCCCCCTTTATCTAATACTTTACTGACCTAGTCAAAATTTTTTTATAAGATTTGTTTGACATGATCTTCCCCCATTGAATCCATGCTGCTTAGGATCCTGTAAGTTACTAGATTTAAGAGACTGTACAATTTGTTCCTTTAACAGTGTTTACATTACTTTCCCTACTACTGATGTTAGACTCACTGATCGGTAGTTTGACGCTTCTTCCCTACTTCCACTTTTATGCAGAGGGACGACATTTGCTATTTTCCAGTCCTCTGGAATTACCCCTCAGTCATTATACTAAACCATACTGCTTGATGATCACTGGATCCTAGGTTCTCACCCACACTTACTTCTGAGATTCTTTCACCATTTATAAGTACCAAATCGACCTCTTTGCGAGTGCACTATCTCACCAGTTGCTTGAGGGACGCGCCCTGTAATTAAATTAAAATGTCGCCACTTCTAGTGGAGCTTGCTGAAGACTCACTCTAGTTTACATCAGGTAGATTAAAATTTCTCATGATTATTACTTCCCCTTTTAATGCCATATTAGCAATGTCTACGAAGAAAAACCCCCTGGGTTTCTATGGTTACCCAAAGTGCCTCGTTTTTTTCTCCAATACTCCCTATTAAAGTTGAAGTTAACCCTTCCTTCACATACATTAATACACCTCCTCCAATTTGTCCTACTCTGTCCTTCCTAAATAAATTATATCCTGGTATAGCTCGGTCCCAGTCATGCTTTTAATTGCACCATGATTCCGTGATTCCCACAATATCCAAATTATCCCTTGATATTATTGCAATTAGTTCAGGGATTTTATTTCCTAAGTGCCTAGCATTTGCACACATTGCTCTGAGAGGTTGCATTATGAATCTCCTATTCTTCTGTTTATTATTATTGCTTAACATGTTTATATTGTTTTTTCTGTTTTCCTTTCCCTTAGTTGCCGCAGCTATGCTATCTGTCATTATTGACTGGCCACACAACACTTCTTGGTTGGAGGAGCAACTATTTGTATTATTTGTATCACTGCCCCCCTCTCCTAGTTTAAATGGTTTCTAACAAAACATTCAAACTGCTCACTAAGAATATCTGATCCCACAGATGTTGGGTGCAAGCCATCCCTTCTATACAGGTTTCTGTTTTGCCAGATGGCATGGCTATGTTTTATGAACCCAAATCCTTCCTCATGACACCACTTCCTAAGACACAGATTGAAGTCACCAATGCGCATCATTCTACCTTCATTGTCTATTCATTGTCACCAGGGGGTTTAAATGAGTCAATGGAATTGAATGGGATAATATAAAATGGATTATATAATCCATCTCTTCCCCTTTTCCTTTCTTTTGCGATCACCTTTCTGATAGCAAAAAAGAACATTAATTAAAAATGTAAAAAATGTATTCTGTTTGTTTATATCCACATCCGATACACATCTTTCATCCTTTGTATATTTTGTCTGATTGGAACTTCCAGTACATGGTGTGTGTATAATGCGATTGGATAAGTGGGTTTCTGCTTTACTTACCCTGCTTCCAATTTACACACTGTGCGCTGCACCTTTAAATTGCGATACAATTATAGAGTGGCCCTTAGCCACATTTATCCTTTTGGATGATGTCTTTTTATAATTATGGTCATTAAGCTAATGTCGGTCCATAGAAATATTGTGCAGGATATTTATATCCACTTTATGTATATATGTATCTTTATATACAGTTTTTTGTACTCTTTAAAAAAAACTTTTTTATATTCCTCTGGATTCATTATTATGTGTATTTATTTTCATGGCCAGTATTCCTGAATGTGATTAATTAGTGTGCAGCTGCACTCAGCTTGAGAGACAATATAAATTTCCCACCTGTGGAAAGAACAATCACCTCTTATTCCTTATTTTACTTGAGCCATTTTAATCTGCTGTATACCGGAGCCATCCATATCTATCAGCCATCCATATACCAAGTATTAAACAGTGGTTGCAGTTTCTGGTCCGATGGCCTGCTTTGTGAAATAGAGACAGAGGAAAGTTACTTTTCGACTGTCTCTATTTCGAATAGGGGCCATTTAAAAAAAAAAATTTTTATGAATGGGTGAGTGTGCCGATCGGCATACTCGCCCATTCATTTTCGCAGAGGACCCGCTGCTGACAGCTCCGGAGAGGTGAGTAACCTTTCCGGTGCATTTTAGTATTAGGGGGGATTTGGTTTGGTGCTTGCGGGGAAGGGGGTCTTAGGGTTAGGCTATAGAGAAGGGAGGGTTAGGGTCAGGCTGCGGGGAAGGGAGGGTTAGGTTTAGAGTAATGGAAAGGGAGGGTTAGATTTAGGGGAAGGTTTGGGGTAGTTTTAAAGGCTTACCTTTCAGAGTACTGTATTCCTCTTCGAGGCATAAGCAATCGATATCCCAGCCAGTTTGAAACTGGCTGGGAGAGAACAGCCCAAATTGGGCTGTTCTTTGCGGAGACCCACACCCTTAAACATACACCTGGATCATTAAGTGGCTTATGAAAATTGCCTCTCTTTGTGGACCATCCTACCAGCAAAGCAGACCTGGTCTTCCAGGGTAACGGGGCAACCAACGCGTACTTGCCATTCCCTGCCAACAGCTGATTGGCACGGACGCGCACCCGCACGGTTAAGACTGCTGTTGACATTTGTCTATATCTTGCACTAAAGATTGCTGAATATTGTGATACATATTGATACATTCAAGTTCACCACTTGGAAACTTTTGGATTTTACCATCCTCTCTATGGTTACATCTGCTATATTGAAAATACTAATCGTCAGCTATACTTTTAGCGGCCACACTTGTCCTTACTTCCATCTAAGGACTTATTTGTCAATTGATTTGAGCTTAATTGATTATACAGGTTTTTACAGATGATTTGAAGTGTTGTTTTTATTGAGCACTTGTTTCAATAAATTTTTTATGTCATGAATATTGATATTTCAATTGGATATTTAATCTTTGATTGTTGTGTACACACTAGTGCAGCACTGTTCATTTCAACCAATGTTTTATTTATCATAATATTAATGGGCCTGATCCAGATTTAAGATTGTTTTACTACACAATTAGACCTAAGTTACACACTACTGAGTATAATGCACTGACTTACATATTCAGAACCCTGCCTTAACTTTTCCTTGTGTATCTCTGGTCATACGTAATGCCAAGCCTATACTGCACAATTTAAATGCCTACCTCTGCCCACAATCAGTGTTATGTACGTTCATAGTTACAACTAAATTTTTAGAACCTATCACTTACAGGCCTTTCACAAATTACATGTGATTGTACATATATCTACTTAGAAGCCTCTATAAAGGCACACACTAACTAGTAAAAGTCAACATAAGAAAACAACCATTTTAATAGGCCTTTTTTATATAGCACGCTGGCCCAATTTACTTTGGTGTTACAGTTTAGTCATTTCATTTCTGATGCCGGGTCCCTACCGGATTTAAATTTCTGTACAGGTGAAGGGAGACTACTTCCCGTGCTCTCAGGGAATTCTGCCACAGGTGGGAGTCCCTGGCCCGATGGTCTGCCTTTAGAAATAGAGACAGCCAAAAGTTCCTTTTCGCCTGTCTCTATTTTGAATGGCAGCCATTTTAGTTTTTTTTTATGAATGGGTGAGTTTGCCGATTGGCATACTCACCAATTCACTTTTGCCGCAGACCCGCCGCTAGGTGAGTAACCTCTCCAGGAACTTTTAGTCTTAGGGGGTAGGGTTAGGCTCATATAAAGGGAGGGTTAGGTTTAAGGCCATAGAAGGGAAGGGTTAGGGCCAGGCTGCAGGGTGGGGGATTTAGGATTAGGCTATAGAGAAAGTAGGGATAGTTAGGGTCAGACTAGGGAGAAGGAAGGGTTAGGGTCAGGCTAGGGAGAAGGCAGGGTTAGGGTCAGACTAGGGAGAAGGGAGGTTAGGGTCAGGCTGCAGGGAAGGGAAGTTTTGGTTAGGGTAACTGAAGGGGAGGGTTAGGGTTAGAATTAGGGAAAGGGTTGGGGTAGTTTTTTACACTTACCTATCGGAGCACCATGCTCCGGTGATTGATTGCTCTGCCTCATCGAGGCATAAGCAATTGATATCCCAGCCAGCACGGAACTGGCTGGGAGAAAACGACCCTAATGAAATAGGGCTGTTCTAAGCGGGGACCCACACCCTTCTGCCACCAGGCCCTTGCTCTAAAACTCTGGAGAGTATGGCGATCTCTAATCACACCTTCACTATACTATTTACATACCTCACCCTTCCTACTTGGCGTACGTTCCGACTTCTGCACCACTGCTGTGCTGTCTGAAATACTTCCAGCATAGAATTGTTCTGAAAACCCAACTTTTACAGTAGATTGGGCTCAGTCCACAATTATAAGAACAAAACAAGAATTTTATTCTTTTTAAAAAAGGCTAAGTCAAAAACAAATATGCTCTTTTTTATATGTTACTTTTGTGCTGGATGAATATTAAGAAGTGCCTGGTTGTGAGAATTAATATTAGAAACGAGTAAGCGACTATTTTAGTGTGCGCAGCAACCTGTAATATACCTTCCAAGTGCTCATAGTCACCTTTTCCTGAATTTTTTATACACCAGTAATCACACCTTTTTACACTAAAAAACCTGTTTTTCTTATTCTGAGGGAAAAACATACTGGTAGCAATCTCCCAGCAACGGTACTCTCTCTGTACTGTCTCTCTCTCTCTCTCTCTCACAAACACACACACACACACACACACACACACACAAACACACACACAAACACACACACACTGACTGAAGTTCGGTGTGGTATTTTATATACAGAGCTAAAAGGTGGGAACTTGCCACACATGACCATTCACACAGCCTAGCACTCATGTCATAGCCATTCTCAATGGAGGAGACAGTTCGGAGCCCACTCCACTCTAAAGCCCAGGACACATTACAGTATTTTGTAACAATTATCATTCCAATTACCCAATAAAATCATGTTTGGAACAATATGGTGCAAGTTTCTATGTAACGTACACATATTTTAAGAAATGTACTTTTACCGATCAAACCATTAGATTATCAACCTTAGATCATGTGTAGTATATACACAGGCTGAGTAGCAATACAAATCCTCTATATAATCATTCATCGTTTGAAAACTGTAGTGTGTTTAGGTTTAAAAGTTGGCAACAGCAATTCAGACAAATAGATTTACTGCATACTAACTAAATGCTATTCCAGACAGGACTGGAGCTTCATAACATGTACTATACCATAAAAGAGCTCTCCCATCACCCCTCTTCCACCATCCCACTGAAGAACAATTCCTTGTGTTGTGGGTGCTGGGGTGAAAAATATTATATCTTTATTCATGAAATATTTCTATAATGTTGTGATGGTTTTACCTCATACTTTGCAGGGAGGGATGGATTTTTAAGTTATTCATTTAAGATATAGATCTTACCTAAATGTAACAGTGCTATGAATTTTTCAAAAGAGCATAAATATCAGTTGCAGAACTGTGCATATTCCCAATCAGTTGCTGGTGGTCCATGAGTTAATGTCATTCTGAGCAGCAAACTCCACCATGAGAAACATCTGCAGAGCCATGTTCACATGGGGAAGCCCAATCACAGAAGCAAGTTTATTTAAACATATTGACTTCTACTTCTTATGTTATCACTACGATTGAAAATAAACTAAATTGTCTGCTGGATGGAGATGTCAACTAAACAAAGTCTTTGTTAACTGACTAGAATCTGTTTCCACATTAGAAAGCAAAATGTTTATGCTTGTTTTTGCAACAAACATTTTTTGATGGCATGCATGCTGTCATATGGATTCATTGCCAACAGACTGAAAAAGAATCCACAGTACTTATCTGATTAATACGATGTTATACAAACGGACAAATGGATTCATTGAAAAGCAAGCACTGGAATGAAGACCGAAACCCACAAAAAAATAGACAAATAAAATAACACATGAAATTGACCAGCAACAAATCATTAAGATAATATTCATCTTAAGATGTTGTTGTTATTATTATTATACTGTAATTAAAATTGCTTTATA
>WWET01000508.1:138704-151387 GCA_011038615.1 Limnodynastes dumerilii
CACTCTTTCGTTAGGACACTTTGAACACATTACAAAACGTCAGAAACCACTGCCGATGTGTTGTGCATCTGTTAATTCATGTTTCATACCATATCATATCAAATCATAGTGCATTCATATTCATGTTTCATACCATATCATATCAAATCATAGTGCATTCATATTCATGTTTCATACCCTATCATATCAAATCATAGTGCATTCATATTACAACTGAAGTGTTCTCTCTATTCATTACATTTTTTTACACTTTACAATACAGTGTACAACACTACTCTTGTGCAATGTATTTGGTCACGTAGCTGCTCCGAGCTATGCTGCTGTGTGCCCGCACGCTATACGGCGTAATTAGTTTCATTCCAAAGGACACCGTTGTGTTCGATACTTTTTCATAGATATCTACAGCATGCAAGAAATGCGCCAATTTGCGCTCACCCTTGGATCGGGCTCAGTACATCTAATTAGGTAAAAGTTTAGCTACAGTTTTCCTTTTATAAGCCACCAAAAACACGTATTGCAATGGTAAAAAATGCTAATAAAAATCAGTCACCCCAAGGCTTTAATGTTACACACTACAATGCAATAAAAATACAGACACACAGATGGGACACATTAAGACATGTTACCTTTTTTGCTGCCTGTTCTTCTTCTACACCATCCCCAATTACAACATACACTACTTTTCTGCCAAACCTTTGAATTATGCGTTCAAAGCAACTTTCTTTTCCTGTAAGATAAACAAGAGTGTGATTCAGTTACCTGATTAGCAGAATGCTCTTCATCTTGGGCATCCCCCACCACAACATAAGTTACATGAGGGCCAAATCTGGAAACTATACGCTGAAAACAGCTTTCTTTGCCTGAAAAACAATGCAAGGCTTACTTCCTGGACTACCTGTTCTATGGACATGTAGGCAGAGTTTGGGAGCACAATAGACACAGGCAATAGAGAATCAGAAAAGGGACATTTTACTGACTTACTTAAATCATGGTTGCCAAATCTTCCTCAATATGAGGGTGCCTCCCTGAAGAAAGGGAAATCTCCCTGACTCCCTTAAGTGTTTGGCAATCTCCCAGATGCTGATTTAGTACAAGAAGTCCTTATGGCATGATGACAGCATTTTGAAATTGTATCCTATTTCCCTGCTTTGAGACCTATTGAGATGGCCAATTTCATGGAAGCCAAGATGTAATCAAAGACTGGCAGATAGCTAAGACAACATTCAATAATGGAGACAGAAATTAGAAATGCACAGTGGCTCTCCTATTTAGAGTCTTTACAATAAATAATTATATTAGTTATTCAATGACTATATAACAATCAATAATACTACTAACACTAATAATACTGATGCCATTTTTATTGAAAAAATAATAATTTTCCTGGCAGTGCAAGGCACCCCATGGGTGGAGCTATTTAGAGGACACACCCCTTTGTGGTAAAGGACACACCCCTTTGCTATTACAATCTCCATAATATTCATTTGCAAAAATTGGCAACCATGACTTAAATCAAGAAATGTGCTATTTGAAAGCACAGTTGTTTCTTTGATACAGAAGATACAGGCTTTTTGTTCAACATTTTACAAATATTTCAAATTAAATGAATGGTTACAACAGATAAAATAGTTTATTGCAAATAACTTGTGAAGATGCAAGGCTTTTCCAGACTTTTAAAACCAGGCCACAGTGCCCATTACAGAAGATATTGGCAGCAGAAAAATCACAAAAAACAAAGAAGATCAAACTTTTAATTCTTTTAAATATATATAATTAAACTTATTTGTGATACGGAATAATTGAGAGACAACGTAGATAATATATTGTGGTTGTGAGTCATTTATAACTTCCTGTTATCCACTAGAACCACCACAGCAGAAAGGCCTTGATGGTGGCTGGTGGCTTTTCATATATTTGCGCAAATTTCTGCATTGCGGACATTTCTGCATTTTATTTTATAGATAGACGGTATAGTCTGTTACTGATTAATGGCAGTGTTGCTGAGGCATTTTCTTTCCTTTGTTCTGTGCCTTTCATGCACCTGCTTGCATTAACCTATAAATTGATCTGAGCAACCTCCATATTGTGTATTATATCATACACCACAAAGAAATACAAGCAGCTTAATCAGCTGTAGAGTAGAGTCTGATCTATGAAATACACAGAATTCGACTGCATAGATTTATGTTTAATCTGTAAATCAGAGTTGAGTACTGGGTACTGGACATTTTTGGGCATCCTGTACATCTACAAAACATGGGCGGCCTGCATACAATCCAAAGGTGTAGGCAATGGTTTCTGGAGGGCTATGCAAGTATGACATGCTGCATATGGGTACAAATCAGCCAGGCTCAATACAGCTAAATGACTACATATGTTGAGTGAGTGCAATGTAGCAATCTGTAATGTCTACTCTCAATCATGGTTATGATTTGTATGAACATTACATCTACATTACCACTGCACTAAAACTATAGGCAAGAATGAGCTTACGTAAAAAAAATTAATTCTAAGAATATTTTTTTTTAATGAATAACTATACAAATAATTTTATACATACTCAATGCTTGCAAATGTATGTGCGTAATTTCTGAGCATGCACAATGCAAAATCACGTCCAGATACACTACACACATGGGCAGGGCCGATACTTACCTAGCCACAGGTGTCGGCGGCGTCCTACATGCTGCTCAGGAGCGGGCCAATGCACAGAGAAGAGCTTCCCTGCACACTGGCCCGCTGGTAAAGCAGGTCCGCGGCACCCTGCCACCAATGATGTCACATGGGGGCGTGGCCCCGCGGCTGTGTCCTGGGCCCCGCATTTTCTGACAGCGGCCCTGCACATGGGCGTACATTCTGGATCAGGCTCTTCAACTCTAATTCTGTTTTTACATTTGTCTTCCCCTGCAGTTCAACATGATTTTGCCAGTGTACATTTCCACCTGTTTTTCTGAGCACTAGATCAGCCCCTAAACAGGATCCTTGATATTCTCTATGGCGTGTTGCATCTTTTTGTGGACCTTTACAAATGACTAAAAAGAAATAGCACAAGATAGACATTTCATGATTCATGATAGATGATACCGAAATGAAACCATTAGGCTCCATTTACTAAACAGTCAATATAATAAGCCATTGTCAGCCTAAGCTCTTGTTACACTGTTCTGCTTTCTCAGCAGCTGTGCTGTATCTTACCTATTTTAGTTGCACTATAGATATTTTCAATTGGAAAGACTCCTCCTAGACTATATAGCAAGACCTTAGAAAGTGCTGGAATAAGTTGCGTTGTTGTTACCAAGACGTTCACACTATTACTCCTGTTGACAAAAAAAAACATAGTAAACTGTAATCATAATGGTAATATAATTTTACGTACATATTTATTATTTGTTAGGCTTAACCAAGGATGCCAAGAAACGATTTTAGAACTGGATCCAGACTTCTATATTGAATCCCCGCTGGATCCAGCCTTTCATGTAGGTGAGGGGGGAGGCAGCTCATATACCTTATCCCAGGGACAGATTTGCAACACATTGGTGTTGTGTTTCTCTTCTCTTCTCCTATGGACAATCTTACTGGATATGATGTTGGGATACATATATATGCATTATAGGACTGTCTAGGATTGTTTACATCGCCATAGACGTTTTATGCTGCTATTGCTACTTTGCACATTTTTTTCTATTTTTTGTGGATCCAATTTATTGCATTGATCTTGTATCTTTTTGGATTAGTATTATCTCATTCCTTGCGTGAACCTATATATGGTGTGTGTATACACTACTTTGAAAGTAAAAGTGTGTTGACTTGGGTTGCTGTGGTAACCTATTGGTTTGATTGTTACTTTGTATCAGTCTGGCACCTAATACTGTTTTGTATTCACTTTGGTTTACGAAGGGTGCGCACTGCCTCCTATGGGAGTGTGTATTACGTTTGTGTATATATATATATATATATATATATATATGAGATGGTGTGACACTACTTTGAAAGTAAAAGTGTGTTGACTTGGGTTGCTGTGGTAACCTATTGGTTTGATTGTTACTTTGTATCAGTCTGGCACCTAATACTGTTTTGTATTCACTTTGCTTTGGGAAGGGTGCGCACTGCCTCCTATGGGAGTGTGTATTACGTTTGTGTATATATATATATATATATATATATATATATTCAAATGTCACTATAAATAAGGCGTTCAGTATTCTCGGCAGGAAAATGGTGTATATTGATGTTATTTCCATCATTATGACCCTACTTACTTCCCTAAATTAGAAAACTCTTGCTATTTTGGGACTGGTCTTCTCATCATTTTGGAGTCAGCTATAGGTTATCTATGCTAACTAAACAAAGAAGAACAAAGAAGAGAATCAAATGCCTTACTTAC
The DNA here is from genome assembly GCA_011038615.1 of Limnodynastes dumerilii. Taxonomy (NCBI): domain Eukaryota; kingdom Metazoa; phylum Chordata; class Amphibia; order Anura; family Limnodynastidae; genus Limnodynastes; species Limnodynastes dumerilii. The sequence continues at coordinate 143,089 of WWET01000508.1, forward strand.
ATTTACTAAATAGGACTTTTTTCCTTTTATATGTGTTACATAACCAGCATAGTGTGTGAAATAGATGTGGCAATAAACAGACATGTATGGTCACGAAAATGATGTGCAATTGAAGAATAAAATTTCTGGCTGCTATTGTATAGTCTTCACCACACTTTCTGCTTTAAATTAGTTTGACAAAAAATAAATTACAGAAACAAGTTTTAAGTGACATCGTAACTGTGCATTTACTGATGAAATATAAGCATACATTTCAACTTACCTCGTGCTAATGAGTGATAGAGATTTAAGTGCATTTGAGAGCCAGGAGTCTGTCAGGACTTCAAGATCTGCTCGCAATTGAAGCCAGGCTTCCCTCTTAGCTGGGCCAAAAAGTCCTTCAGCACAAACAGACAGGAAATCATAGATTAAATGCTGCTTTTATGTGAATAGTAAAACTGACAAAGAAAATATCTGAAATTTGGGATTGTGCGTGGAGAAAATTCTGCAATGGACTGATCCAGAGGTTCTGCATAGTGGAGGCGCAAGCATCGCAGTAAAAATGCTTACTCCTTATCAAGAGTTCTGTGTGCAGGGAATGGGTAAGCAAACTGCAACATGCAAAAAGATATGTGAGAGGTGTAATGCAGTAACCTGCGCAATTTAAATGTTTCAAAGTAAAGGTGTTTTTATTTTACTTAAGTTGACTGTATATTTTTTTGTATTCATTTATCTAATTGAAACCCCATAAATATTTGTAAAAAAAAATCAAATAGTATACTACATTGTATTGCAGTGTGGTCAAAAATGAGTTTTATTCTTCTATTAGACTGATTAATATGTGTCAGCTGTTTGTGCGGTGTGTAGGGCTGTGTTTTCAGTGTGCAGGTGGTTTGATTGCAGAAAAATAGACCCCTTCAGCATTACACCAGCCCTAAGCTGATTTAGCGTTTCATGCATACTGTAAGTGTACAGGAGACTTGCTGCTGATATGAATGGTGCTATGGAGAAATGTTAATGTTCTTGTTGAAATATAGTGGAAAACCTCTTTACACCCGTGCTCAGCACACAGATACACACCTAGGCAATTCACTTTGATAATACTTTTTTTCTAGCTTGCCCCTGTACTGCACATGAATAGTGCAAAAATAGTGTACTCTTTGGGCCAGATTTACTAAACTACTGAAAAGCAAAAGTGGAGATGTTAAGACAACAAGAATGTAGTGGGAAAAAGCGCTGATTGGTGTGGTACTATGACTGTTTAGAAAGATGAATAAATCAATAAATAAATAAAAATTGCTGATGGCAAATCACAAATAATACTAATAGTAAATCACAAATGCATTAATATAGCGGCATATAGGGGACATGCAAAAAGTCACTTGGTAGCTGCCGTTGAAGGTTGATCAAACGGTGTTAAGGTGGCTTTTAAAGATGAATCATATGAAAAAAAGGTAAATTGCAGAGAGAATGGTGAATCCTATGTACACATAAAGTGCTACTTGCAAATTACTGCAGAACAAATACTGAGACTATGAGCTTGAATAAAATTGCTTTACTTATATCATCAAGGCAAAGTCAGACAGTACAATATATTTATACAAGATAAAAATCAAAATAAAAAAGTCTCTAAGACGCAAGGCAGTTTTGAAGGAACGTTCCTACCCCAGTAATGTAGTTGGTGTGCAGAGGGAACACAGATCTCAGATGTCCCGGCCGGGACGTCTCACGCAGCCGGGGATCAGAGGAGACACTGGATGCCGTCTGAAAACTGGAGCTGTGGAAGCGGTCTAACAGAGGAACTGCATGCACGGATCAGCCTCTTAGGCTGCACACCAACTACATTACTGGGGTAGGAACGTTCCTTCAAAACTGCCTTGCGTCTTAGAGACTTTTTTATTTTGATTTTTATCTTGTATAAATATATTGTACTGTCTGACTTTGCCTTGATGATATAAGTAAAGCAATTTTATTCAAGCTCATAGTCTCAGTATTTGTTCTGCAGTCATTTGCAAATAGCACTTTTTGTGTACATAGGGTTTACCCTTTTCTCTGCAAATTTCCCCTTTTTTTCATATGATTCATCTTTAAAAGCCACCTTAACACCGTCTGATCAACCTTCAACGGCAGCTACCAAGTGACTTTTTGCATGTCCCCTATATGCCGCTATATTAATGCATTTGTGATTTATCATTAGTATTATCTGTGATTTGCCATCAGCAATATTTATTTATTTATTTATTTATTTATTTATCTTTCCAAACAGTCATAGTACCACACCAATCAGCGCTTTTTCCCACTACACTCTTGTTGTCTTATTGTATTTACTTGAAAGGTTTGGACCCTTTCTAGTAGAGGGAGATTGCTGCAGATTTATATTGGCGCTTTTTAAGTGGTATACCCCCCTTTTTAAAAGTGGAGATGTTGCCCATAGCAACAGATTACTAGGATTGGGAAACGGACCCTTTTGGAAAACAGCGTGTGCATTCTCAAGACAGACCTGGATCCTCTGACTAAAGAATTCCGTCCTGATTCAAAAATTTGTTGGAGGGGCAGAACAGAACAGCTGTGGCTCTGTGGGAGGCATGGTAATAATACAGTAAGGGCTGGCTTCGGCTCTTGCGTACTATCCATACTTCCGTTATGGCAGGGGGTCATCTGACGGAAAATGAGTGGCCTCCCCTCACACATATGGATTTCTGGATGCAGTGCGGATCTGACATGGGACCTCCACTAATACTAAGAAAATTAACTATATAAGATATAATTCATATAATTTTTAGTTTTTGTCTTTTTTTTAGATTATGGTTGCATAAAAAGACCTAAGTGACCATGAAAAGAGGGGAAGTTATTTGTGAAGAACACCAATGATCAAAAAGTGCTCATGTGATTTGAAAGTTCAGTCAAGTATTATGAACAGTCCTACATCATATTCTCAACTAACTAATGTGGAGCTAATGTAAAGTACTTAAAATCCGGTGATGAGTATAGCATGGTGGAATATGGTAAATATTTAGAAAAATTGTGGTGTAACTCCTGTAAAAAAAAAAACCCATGGTGATGAGTAAGAGTTTGAGAATAAGAGCAAAACAGGTGCAAGTAGAGACCTGTGCAAAACCATGTTGAACTGCAAAGGAAGACAAATCTCAACTGTGAACACAGAATTAGAGTTGAGAGATGAAGAGTCCTAGTTCAACTCTAATTTATTAATAAAAAAAAAAGCTATGCAGTGTGTGAGTTCTATGTGCAAAAGACAAGTTATTTCCCTGCATCCAAAAGAATTAAAAATCCTCTGGATCAGTCACATTCAGAACTCTCTGAGGCATACTAGTATGCCAGATATGCTACTTCAACATCACAGTACACAAAAAGATAGGGAGGCAGTTACTGTGCATTTAAATTCATTTGTAGTGCTTCAAAGAACTGAATACATAAAATACCTCCTACATTGTTCTTGTAAGTATTGTACAACTCTTTTACTCGTCTGTATCGGAAAGCCAGTTTTCTCATCCAGTCCACGCCCCCTCTGACACCAGTTGGTAAGCAGAGAGTTGTGCTGCTCGCCGCTGCACGAAAGCCATCAGTTGCAAAACTATAAGAACTTTGAAAGGAAAAATGATTTACTGTTATGCGATCATTAAAAGAAGATAAAAAGTATTAACTGCCGAAATGTTTTGAGAACAAGATTGATTATACTTGCTATAATTGGTACTATAGACTCCTAATGTTTAATATTGTACATTGTTTTGGTATAAATGCTGGGTGTAGAAGTGGAATGGCAAGGTATTGTTTTCAACATTGCCAAATTATCCTATATAAGATATTTTGTAATATCATTATATAAAGTCGATCTTGTTGATATACTGTAATATTTGTATGTAAGAATAATATGTGCATTGTTTTCTGTTTGTAAATCTTTATTGCTCCAATAAAGAAAAGTAAAAAAAAAAAAAAGAAGACAAAATAAGCATATTTTTATATTTTAACAATACAACACTTTTATTGTTTCATTGTAACATTATTTTCTACAGATCAAAAAGTAGTAAATGGTATTAGACCTATTTTTTTTATTCATATTACCTTAAGTCTTGGCCATTGTCATCAGAGGAAACATCATCTACATGAACCTGATCACATTCCTAGAAAAGATTGATAATAGTAATATGCAGATTGTACTGTATTACCAGGGATCAAAGAAACAAAATATTTTATACTTATGTTTCTGGCATTATATATCAGCCAATACCTAAGTATGCTTGCTATAAATAAACTGAATAAAGTTATAAATTCCTCAATGGTGGAGGTTTGCACTGTGATTTTATGTATTGCTTTTGTGGCCAGAAGATGGCGCTAGAATTAAGGATTTTTTTTTTAGACAATTCGTTTTATTGATTGAAACGTCATTCATGTGAGCATACGAGCATGTAAGGAAGAGCTCTATAACTTAATATTTGATATTTTAATTATTATGATTATTATTATGAAATTTCCCTATGAAATACAGAGAGGTGGAGTAATAATGATTTCTGCTGATCTCTATACACTGATTTTTCTCAAGGAGGGTTGAAATAGCTTGTGTTCTACTACAACAGTGCTCATTAGATATCAACAATAAAAGTACACCCATTATAATTTCAGTTTAAAATGACCTTCTATTTGCTATTCAGTAGTTAAAAGACAAAACAAAAATAAATCTTAATTTCTAACTAAGGAGAGATAACTATTTACCTGACCCACCTAAGTAGATAAAATGGACCCATTGCTGCAGTATACTCTCAAGATAAGTGTAATGTTATCTGTAAATAAAGATACTCAATGCATCTTATGATATATAGGACCATATTCACACCAAAGAAACAGACACTTCTTAGGTACAGATCCTTAGTAAAGGACCTACTACGCATTCATAGTAGGTTCTTTACGCAATTTATGTACCAGTTAGGTAAGTAGATTGCCTCTGTGTGGTCTTTAAAGACCACATAGAGTATTTTCGGTAGAAAGAGGCGGCGTAATGCCGCCTCGGGGAGGGATTAGGTCAGTGATGGCTAACCAGTGACACTCCAGGTGTTGTGAAACTACGAGTCCCAGCATGCCTTGACTGCAAAAGCATAGCAGATACCTGACAAAGCATGATGGGAAGTGTAGTTTCACAACACCTGGAGTGTCACAGGTTAGCCATCACTGGATTAGGTAGAAGTGAGAAGGGGGAGGATTTAGATTAGCTGAGGAGGGATTTAGATTAGCTGGGGAAGGATTTAGATTAGCTGGGGAGGGCAGGGGTAAGGCGGAGAGAGGCAATGTCCATGCAGACATTGCACACAGAGATAAGGTAGCCCTATGGGACTTGTACCTAAGTCACCCGCATCTGTAAATACGGCCCATAATTAGTACCTGACACATTGAGGCTGATCCACAGCTGCAATTTTTTGCTAAACAGTCCCCTCCTAGGCCAATCCTAGTGTTATTCCCTCCTCCACCACTCCTTCCTTCGTACACTCTTGTTCCCTCTGCTACCCTTTTACCCTATCCCCACCTGGTGGCTCACTCTTAACCTCTCACTGCGCTCTATCCCCTCCTCCCTGATCTGCCAAGCTTGACACCTCGCATTTTGCCTTACTGTCTGTGTTTGCTTCACTTTATTGTATTTTTGTGATATTTTTATATTTATATTGTATTTTATTATGTACTATGCTGTCCATCCCTGCCCTGTATTTCTATACTGTATTTTGTTGTTGTATTTGTACAGCTCTGCAGACACCTTGTGGCACCTTATAAATAAATAATAATAATAATAATAATAATAATAATAATAACAGCAGGTGCAACCATGTTGCAAAATGAGGCGTGTAAATTCATTTAGATTTTTTGCATGCAGGAAAAATACTTTGTTTTTGTACATAGAACTCACATACTACGTAGGTATATTTAATTGAAATCAGAATAGAGGTAGGAAACTTCACATCAACTTTAATTCGGTTTTAAAAATTTACATTTGCTTTCCCTTGTAGTTCAACGTGGTTTTGTTCAGTTCCACACGTGCACCTGTTTGCCTTTACTCTCAAAGTACTGTACACATAACTAATAACGTTAGTTGATTTACACATGCTGCGCGTGTAACTCATGCTGTAAGAGAGCATTCTGCGCATGCATGCGGCTGACGTTATGCAGATATGCAATTCTGTACATTCACAGATCCATATGTTAGGACGTGACAGCCCTCTGTACATTCATTGTAGATAGGGGAAGGCATTTCAGTTGTACTGTATGGGAAGCGTTAGGCATTTCCATACATCAGTGTGTTCCGTACCGTACGCATGAAAAGTTAAGGTAGAGTTATAGACACGTAAGTCCGCTAAAATCCGTCTATGAGAGGGGAGTGACATGGGAGAGCAGCCTCTTGTATGCGGAACTTTGGCAACTCCAAACATGCGGAAATCTCTCTTAAGACTGGATACGGTCCAAAGTCCGGATGAACAACATTATCTACTAGTTTGGCACCACTGAAACCTCCACTGCTGTACATGCTAAATTGCTGATGGAAACAATGCTATGCTTGGAGCTACTATTAAAGTGAAGAAGCCTTTAATTTTGTTAATGGCATAAATTAGCAAATGTTCATTTTGATTAAGTTGTAAAACAGAAAAATATTTACCGAAAATCACATTCTCTTAATTAAAACATGTTCATTATATAAATATAGAAGCAGGTAAGTTAGGCTTACCCACTGACTACTAGTCACATACATTTCACCAGCTGTTTGCCCAAGTGAGCTTTTCCATTTCAAGGGCATCACATAACTATAATAATCTTTCATTAGCCTCAGAGTCCATTGATGTAAAGATAATCCTTGTTGTGTTTGGTTATTAGACGTGAAGGGATATGATAAGCAAACTATTACACACTGCACATCTGTTGCATGGAAAACATTTTTTATTGCAATTTCAGGTTTTTATATAGCGCTATCAGCTAAAGTATAATAGATGTAAGATAATATTTCACATCAGTCCTTGTCCCATTGGAACTACAAAGGATCCTAACACATACATACACACACACAGTATGGTTAATTTATTTATCAGCCAATTAACCTACCAGCATGTTTATGACATGTGGAAGAAACCAGAGAGCACCCAGAGGAAACCCACACAGACATAGGGAGAACATACAAATGCCACACAGATAAGGCATTGTCTGGGAATCAAACTAATGACCTCAACACTGTGAGACACAATTGCTATTCACTGAGCCACCGTACTGCCCTTGATAAAAGGGATGGACCCTTTATCAACATACCTATAATCTGTGTTTAAATAACCACTGAGGGACAAATGTATTTTTGTTGGTAAAAGCATGTGTTTGCAATATATATATATATGCAATTAGCATGTATTGATGAGTTATGCGTTCTGCTTTCACAATGTGGCGTTATGTACTTTCCTTAGGGTCGGGCAGATGTTGAACTCTCTGTACCCCTCTGTGGGGTTGATCCAGTGTGTACACCTTGCCATAAACATGTTGCAATGTGAAGGGGACAAAGTTAAACTATGAAAATAATTAGAGTTAAGAGGTGAAGGTTCCTAGCACAACTCTAATTTAATCTAATCTAATTTAGATATTAAACATAAAGCTACGCAGTATGTAAGTTCTATGTGCAGAATCAAAGTATTTTCCCTGCATGCAAAATAATTAAAGCAAGGTTACTGACTCTCTCAGAATATCCAGAAGACTTCCGAAATCAGGGCATTTCTCCCAGTATCTTGGGAGAGCAATAGGCAATCTCATGCAATGAGCTTAAGGCTGTGAGTTTATGCAAATTACGGCCTCAAGCCCTGCCCCCTGTCTATCTATACTATAAATCTTTGTGTTACTAGGGCTTAGGCAGGACTTGATGATGTAATTTAGGTCATCAAGCCCTGTCCCCATCCCTAGTAATACTATGAAAAGAGGCTTTGATTGAAGGATAATGTGGCTTCGGGATGCAATTTGCATAAATCACATATTCAAGCTCTGCTTGATGACGTGAATGGACACCTCATTAACCATTGTATTTGCATACACATTTTTTGTGTAAGCAAATGTTGGGCTAAAAATGTTCACATTGGGTAAAGCCCACTATATGCGAGCCCTGAATGAGTGATAAAACACGCTTTCTTTTATCATCATCATCAATCATGAGAGCGAGATGACAATGGATCTTTTTATCAAACGGTGAGGATTTTGTGCTGATGTGTCTAAATCAGTGGCTATCATGGAATCAGATCAAGTAATAATCATATCATGCCAATGCATACGCACTACCCATATATACACTATTATATAT
>WWET01000508.1:172789-183131 GCA_011038615.1 Limnodynastes dumerilii
GTAATAGAACACGAGGGCATGGATACAAACTGGAGGGCGGTAGATTCAAAGGAAATGTGCGGAAAAATTACTTCACTGAAAGGGTGATAGATAAATGGAATATTCTCCCATCTGAGGTGGTTGAGGCCAATACAGTAGACCAATTTAAACATGCTTGGGATAAATATAAGGGTATCCTAAATTGTAAACCAAATTGAGGGTAAATAGGGTCTAGGGTCAGTATAGTTTTCAATAAACCAATGGGCAGACTAGATGGGCCATGTGGCTCTTATCTGCCGTCACTTTCTATGTTTCTATGTAAGTTTATGTCTTTGGGCCTGATCCTGAAGTACGCCCGCCGTCGCTAGGACGGCGTGCGTAAGCGTAAGATTGGCTTCCGGGCGTCCGTAGCAGCGCCGTAGGGATGCTTACGCTTAGTAAGCACAGCGCATCAGCATAGTTCAGGATCAGGCCCTTTGTGTTCATACAGATTCATGTGTCAGACCAGCTTGGTTATTAATCGCTACTTAATGGTAACAGAAGAGTATATGATAATGCTGATGAAGTATAATTGTGTTAGATTTGTGGAAAGGAACTCCTGTAATTGGTCTTGGTGGTGGCAGCTCATTAGTAATAAGTTATATTTGGGGCCAATAAAAAGCATTAGTCATTGTAGAACAGACCAGGTTGCTGTTGTGATTAACCCCAGATAAGCCTTGAAAAGCCTCATGTGAGGTCAGGGTCATGACATGTAGGCTATAGGAAATAAGATTAACACTGAGGTTAAGCAGATAAGAAACACACTACAAGGGCCAGATTTACTAAACTTCAGGAAAGAAAAAGTGGAGATGTTGCCCATAGCAACCAATCAGATTCTAGCTCTTACTTTGCTATTACATACAAAAAAAAGTCAGCTAGAAATTGATTGGTTGCTATGGGCAACATCTTTATTTTTCCTTTCCCACAGCTTAGTAAATCTGGCCCCTAGAGTGGTAGTTTTTGCTGTAGAAAAGAAAAGTTGTATAAGGAATGGCTATAATCTGGTAGTCAGGTGGTAAGGAGAAAGCTACAGCATTAAAAGATAGGCTGAATGCAGGGAAATGCCGAATGTAACAAGAGTGTTAATAATGTTTGTATGGAGCACCAGACCTCTCTTTTGTTCCTTGTAGTTGCACAGTGGTCATTTTGGTCCTTGGCTGCATCTCTCCATTTATATATACACTTGCACACATTTCATATATTTGATTAGAAGCACAGCCTTGTGTGTTTTTGTTACTGTTAGTTTATTTTGGGAGCCTGACCCCTCCCCAATATGGCCGCTGCTCACTTTTCAAATGACAGGAGTGTCTTAATACATACCTCCTGGTGACACATATAGCAAATGGATAGGAACTCACCTACAGGAGGTGCCTTGATGCTGGGCAGGTGAGTTTAACCCAATATAGCTATATTGTGAACTAAACCTCTTTTTTTATGTATGTGCTGACACATAGGGCCGGATCCAGAACTACGTCCGTCTTCCATAGACGGACGTAATTCAATGAACAATAGCTACTGTGCATGCGTAGTAGCTATTGTACGTAATCTGCGTATCGTTTCAATGCGTAGATTGCGTATATGCGGTCTTAAAGACGGACGTAGTTCTGGATCTACCCCATAGTGTTAAATAATATTTGTATGGAGCGCTTGACCTCTTTTTTGTTCCTTGTAATTCAGTAGGTGGGGGTCAAGTGACTTTGAAGTGAACTAGTTGATGGTCAGAAATTGGGACAAAATGAGAATTGAACAGGTTACTGGTAGTGCAGAGGTGGGGGCCCAAGATCAGTCAAGTTCAGTAGTTAGCAGATTGAAGTGGAAGCCATCATAAGCATTGATATGTGGATGATGTGTTTTCTTATTTTGTTGCCCTTGTTAAGTAGTGTGCTAGACTAAACCTGCCATTTTGTTATAATCAAGAAATGTGTCTTTGTGTTTGACTTAAAATGTCTTTGGCATATGGGATGGCGAAAATCTGGTATAATATATTAAAGTTAAACCTTTTTCTAATGCTAAGCTTATTTACTGTAACGTAATGTCTTTATTATACAGTTTCATGATGTACTGTAAATGAGGGCCTTAAAATAGTGCTCTCTGGTAATGGACTTTATTGTATTTTCTGGGAACAAGCATGCACCAAATAACTGACAATAAACTATAATATTATGTCCAATGTAAACAGGGAAATAAACAGGCATTTCTAAATGTGCTTTAAATCCCTAATACTCAGCAATGCAACTGCATGTGTAAATCCATATTCAATACTACCTGGGAAAGTAGCCAGCTCTGGATGTTCATAGTGAAAACAAATAGAATTTTTTTTTAAAGCTGGCAACAACAGTCTATAAAAATAAATATCTACTACAAGAAAATAATCTATCCCTTATTCTTGAACCAGAGAACAAGTACACTGAATCCACACTGAAATAACTGATCTGGGACAGTTGCTTGACAGCTATATGCGTACACCTCTGTATGAACAAAGCAACTTTCTGCAACTTCACAAGGGACAGAAATTCCAGAGCATTAATAAATTAGATCTTACTTCCAAATCACTGTCAGGTGGAGGTGACGGATTATTTTTTCTGCCTCTTCCTCGAGACTTTGACCCAGCACTTCTACACGTCCTGTCATCAAGATCTTTGATAGGTGTTGAGGGACTCTGTACTGTGTCAAAATCCCCTGCAAATACAAGCACATATTGGGAAACCAAAATAATACTTTAGTGTTGCCTGCTAAATCTCTACAATATTTGTGATAAGTTGACATGTTTCACTTTAACGTTATAAATCTTTGTTGAATTGTTAATATGCAAGTGTAAAGGCAGAGGTGCAACATAATTGATTTGAGTTTGGCTTGCTTTTTAACAGTCAATAATATTTGCAAATGAATAAATGCAATAACAGTTTAATAGTAATGATGTACTTTAAATATAATCCAGACCTGGCTGACTGACTCTGCAGATTCATAGATGTATATGTGATACCACAGTTCCACAAGTTACTATATTACAATACACAAAATCAAATTGCATATAACTAAAAACTTAAAACAAAATAAAAATGAAGTAGCAATTTTATGTATGCGATGCAGGGTTGCCGAGGCTCCTGGTGTATCCAGGAGACTCCAGCAATTTGGCCAGCAAATTTCCCGCAAATCCCAACCCCCTATCAATTTCTATTGTAATCCCTACAGTTACTAGCTGGGCGGAACATGATGATGTCATCAAGCCATTCCCAACCCCTGGAATACTAGGGGATTACATTAGTGATTGATAGGGGTGGGGCTTAGTGACATGATTGCATGATTTGCATACATCATGTCATTAAGCTCCACCCCCATATCGGAATCTATTTCTTCCCTACGAGATCTTCCACAAGGAAGAAATAAAAAGTAGGCAACCATGATGCACTGTCACATATACAAACTATGGCACACACCTTGTGGTGCTCTTCCCCCCCCCCATGTGACGTCACCTGTGACATCACATATAGGTGGAGCGCCGCGGACCTGCATTAACAGTAGGCTGCTGCGAGGCTCTAGGATTTTTAATCTAGTTCTAGTTCTGCTGTGCATGCAGAATATCCCTGCTCCACTTACAAAAGTGTGACTTTAATTCCTTAATATGTGGTAAGCTATATCTACTAACAATAAATATAGTTCACAAACTCAAGTCCCCAACCATGCTCCATAGATGAATTATGATTCTTAATACAACTTACATAAAACACACAAGACTATAGTATACGTTAGCGTAAGAAGGCATGCGCACGACCTTCTTGACAGGGGAATTGCGCAATCGCCATGTGTAATTCCCTTTGTCGGCCATAGCCCAGGATCTGGCCAAAGGGAAGCAGAGACTTCCTAAGATTGCTACTAAACTTATCGAGCACCGCCTGATTTTTAATGCTTACAGACTTACAGTATAAGCCTTATACTGCCTTCTATTACGTTAATTTAAGATAGAGATAAGTACTATTGCATCAGAACAGGTACAAGTGTGATGTTCCAGTGATACAATAATTTCTGATTTTACGTTACTATTCTGCTGAAGAGCCATTTCCAACAGCATCTGAATTTATAGTAATACTGAATTTATAGCTTATGAATACAAAAGTGGTCTAATAATCATGTGCTGAATGGTTAAAGAACTGTGAGTACTTAAAGTCAACTGTGAATGAAAAATGTTACTAATGCTGCTTTCACATCACCAGCCAGCAATAACCCAGGATCTACAACTTGGGTTATTTAAGGGTGGTTTACGGTAAAAAACAAAAACAATAAAAAACCCTTAAAGCCCTTAAAAGGCAGCAGGGGAGACCCAGGAAATTCCCTGGTCCTGGGTGTGCCCTGACAGTGTGAAAGGCTGCCCGTGCCCCTGGCAGAGAGATTTGTTTACCGATGCCATAGCATATGTTAGGTGTGACCCTGGTTGAAAAACCTGTCTCAGCACCTTTCACACCACCACTTACCGGGGTTGGTTACAGGAAAAAAACCCTTCTCTTCCTGTATCTGAGTCACGGATCACTAGAACCGGGACCCAGCCCCCGGCATATTTCACATCTTCACCAAACCCGGGTTGTTGGACCCTTGACCCGAGTCTAAGGCCAACAACACGGGTTTTAGTGGTGTTGTGAAAGGGGTATAAGGTATCCAGTAGTGATGCACAGTAAAAAAAAAACAGTGTTGTCCAATGGGAAAAAACATTCCATGGAACACTGCATTATTAGTTACAAACATGTCTGCCATTTAGGAGTTTACTTTTTGAATACATTTTTTTTAATTGTTGTGTTATAAAATTAAGGACTTTAAATTAAAAATAAAAAATACTGGGGAAAAAATGATCTTTTATTATCTAGTCATGATGATTTCTGAGCATTTATTAAACACAGCTTCATTCATTTTACAGATTTTAAAGATTACAAAAGAAAAGTAACGGTGCAGAAAATGTGCTAAAACCTCAGAGATTTTAGTTACTGTTATTGGAACGGTCAATGAAATAGCTGCAAAATGACAAAATATCACCTCAAAAACACACTGTAGAGACATGTTAAAACAAATAAAAACGCTCAGTTATTCTTACTTCCATGGTGTGCAAGTGTATATCTACAGTTTTCGCTAGTTAGTCCTGTATAGCTGATTATGTACCCTTGGCATATAACATTTACAATATGTTTCTTTGTGCTAATCAAAATATGCCAGACACTACACCCAACAAATGTACATTTATTGTATGCTAGGAATAATTTACAGTATCACATTGTTTATACATGTTTTCTCCCATAATAAAATACTATTTTAGGCCTGTTGTACAGCGCAATGCTGTTTTACAACTGCATGGTGGACTTTAAATGTGCCTCAATGAAATGGAGGGGAAACACTGCACAGCGTACTTATTTCAAAAACAAACATGACGTTGTTGAATGCAAATCCCAATTTTACTTTTAAAATGACATGAGGGAAAAATGAGAAAATCCTTCCTCATATACTGAAAGAGAAAGGAACCAGAAGCATTTTTGATTTTTGATTGGCTTGGGAAATTTACAATAACCTTTGTGTTTTTTTGAATGGCAGAATCTCTTATTTTTTGCATTCCCCAGCTGTCCATAAATCCATTTCCTCTCCTATAATCAAGACTCAGAGATTTTTACAATCCCTTTGACCACTTCTGGCATCATTTTTTTTCTTTATAGTTTTCAAACTTATACCGATCACACTTTACCACATCTGCTTCTTGGGCTGTTGGAAAAAAAAATCAAATTATTACAAGCCAAAAGGGCACCATTGAGAAGGCAGCTGTTTTGTACCATTTCTGTTGTGATACAGCTTAACTGTGCACTGCAGCCCGCGGGTTTTAAGAGAACCTTCCCACAGAAATAAGGGGTCAATTATTTATGCAGGCAAAAAAAAAAAATCTCATTTGTAAAAGTAAACAAGAACATCAATTTTAAGGGCACAAAAACCATAAACCTGGAGAAGGGCTTTTTGTATAAGGAAAGCTTGCAGGATCTATGGAGCCATTAATAGGTTTGAATGTTTTTTGTTTTGTTTTTTTAAAACATCAGAACCGATCCTATGTCAACAGACTTGAGGAAACTGTCATAATTCATGAATTTACATAACTATGAGGGTCTTGCACACTTTAAACTAGCATAGTTGCAAAAATGCTATTTAGCAACTAAATTGGTAGAGAGAATAATGTATAGTGGGTGGTAAAGTTATTTTATGTTGGTGTAGTGCCATGCAACTGCCAACTGGCATTATAAGAGGGTATGACCAAATTAAGGAACTCTATTTGCTTATCAATTCACATGCATAATATGTAAAGGTCTATGGATCAACGCCACATGAAGTGACAGCGACGGCAGCTTTCTCTTCTTCTCTTACTTTGATGGACAGGCGCAACAATCAGGAGACGGAAATAACAGTGCACTATCACCAGGAAAAAAAACTGGTCTCTTGTGAGAACAGAAATGGAGACATATTGTAGCCTTTGTTTATCAATCATTATCCAGCTTTACAGGAGCTTAGATGTCAATGACCACTACTTCAAACAAAGTGGTATTGTCATTTACCAGACACGGGCAAGCATGGGCATAGAGCAAATAAACAAATCTATTTGAAGGTTACAGTACTTTGGGCAAACGATTAAACAAGATTTGAGGTGGACAATGCTATTGCTAGGACTCAGTGGATTGTGTGTGAAAGTGGCATTTGCTGCCACTGAACAAAGCAGCGTTGTATCGTATCCAGACTTCCTTGTGGGTGAAAAGAGGCCGCTCCCCTTCTTAGTAGGGAATTTGACCCCTACCTTAAGATTTCTGCGCTGTCCTCACTTAAAATAGTGTCAACGTGGAAGTCTGGATACAGTGTGCTTAGCACAGACTCACTGTACAATCTACATACTCCCTCCCCATCCCACATAGTGGAATTGTCCCCTCCATAATGGGAAACAGTCCCAGCAGTAATACAGGACCAGGTTCACACTTCCTCCCATATTCTGCACAGTGGCCGTTGCGGTGATAATGGTACTGTGCATGAGCAGCACTATTATACAGCAGACTTACATACGTAGCGTGCAGTTTTCAGGTGTGAATCTGGGCCATAAATAATAGAATAATAATTCATTCTAATAATAATAACTAGGGGCCAGATTCAGAATTAATACTGCTAGTCAGCTGTCAGTTCATACTGTGAACGCAAAGTACCGTGACTTACGCATGGGAACGTAGCCGACCAATGTTGCATTCCCATGCGGAACTTACTCTCTGATGGTGGGGCAGCACCACTCACCATGTGTACTTGATATGAAGGGTGGATGGGATCTGGAATACAGTCGTACAGTAAGGGGGTTGGCTTATCACCTTAATATAGGATTCTCCCTGTGGAGGGTATTGCACATCCCCCACACGTACATTATCCTCCATTGTGAAGACTAATCTGCATTTAATACTGGATCTGGTCCTAATAGAAGATCCAAAACCATACTGGAATGCGGCATGTGTGAGAGCCATGATATAACCAGCTATGAAACACGTATTCCATTAACATTTTTACAGGCTTTCCAAACGCCTCTATTACTACCTGTATTTTTCCTATTTTGTTCATTGTCTACCATGGCATTTTATGTGTAAATTATTTTTAAATGTAAAGATATTGGTCAGATCAAATCAGGATTCCCGACTATCCCTGAATATAGCCGGGAGACTTATGAAACCTGGGCAGTTTTCCTGGTATCCCGGGTGAGATGGCAAATTTCCCCAGGGGATTTGAGGCTGTTGTTTTATACAAACCATAGCCTCAAGTCTCGTCGTCCCAACAATAGTATTCATAGTGTTACTAGGAACTGGGCCGGACACGATGACCCAATTAGCGTCATCAAGCCCCACCCCCACCCTTAGTAATAATATGAAAAAGGCCATTGATGGTCAAGGGATGGGGCTTAATGACGCCATTTATGCAAATCGCATCCCGACGCCACGCTCCCTAACCGGCTTCTATCTCTTCCCTTCGGGATCCCCAGGAGGGAAGCTTTCAAAAGTCGCCAACCCTGGATTAAAACAGAATAACCAATAAAGACCAATTTATCTGTCAATGAGCCTGAAAATATTGATAGTGATTGTACACATTCCATTATTTGCACTAAATTTCTTTAACTGCTTAGGCTGATAATAATATAGAGGGGATATTTTACTTTGAGTTTTTTTTTATTGTCTAATACATTTTAAAAGTAGATTAAATATTTGTAATTCAGCAGCATTAATTAATGGTATGTATCTATTTCATGTCCTAATAGTACTAATGTTCTTGGGGGATTGCCCAAGTGCTTTGTAAAGGAAACTCAACTGCTTTGCCCTTCACTTCACTATTTCTTCCATCAGAACCAACTTTATTTCATTAAGCTAATCTCTAATTCAGAATGAGCAGCTGTCCTGTTGAACGCAAGGTATGCATCTATTTTAGAATTGCATAAGTCAGCACTGCATGGTTTTTGAACAACTGGACTTTTAACTGCCTGATTCTCATAATGCTGATTTACATTAACCTTTTCAGAACTATAAGTAATAGTTCAAATAATATTGTCCAATCCTGACTGTAGCTGGTATAGTAAAAAAAAAAGAGATTTATTAAATTACATTGTTAATTCAAAGCTTACAAAACACATAGGGCCAGATCCAGAACAACGCTTGTGAGCAAATTTACGCGTGGCGGAGACGTAAAATCACGTTTTGGTAAGTACTGCGCATGCGCACCATAGAAAATATGCTCCGTAACGTAGCGTAAATGTGAACGTTTGGGCCATTCACGTAAATCCTTACGTGTGGGCATGCCAATTTCACGTGAGTCTAAAATATGTCTGAAATACGCTATGTAGGTGTGGGTTTGTATTTAAAGTGTACAGTATGGGCGTGCTTAGCTGCGTAAATAAGTGTTACCCATACGTACAAGTGTGGATGACATCATTATGTGGGCAAAAGTTAAGGTAGGGTTTGGAAAGCGGATCTCAGACAAAATATGTACATTCAAGGGGTGTGCCAAGGGAAGTGTATAGAAAGTACACACGAAAATACGCTACGTGAGTAAACGTATTGCAAGCGAAGTTCTGGATCTACCCCATAGTCCATAATATTCAACCTGTTTCTCAGTCCATCCTTTCTGTAGAGCCCCCCAGTAGAGCGTGTAGTCACTTATTATAATGGAGGGTGGTGCTAAAAGAATGATGTCATCATTCATTGGTGCCCAAACAGGACACAAAGAGGACAAAGGGCCTGATCCAGAGCTACGACCGCAAGCGAGCGTACGCTCATCGTTAGCGAAAATTCTGGAAAAAATTCGCAACGCACATGCCCAGTATGACAGCTTCCGGTCGCCTGGGCGTCATGAGCGAATAGCGGTCGTATTGTGAGCGAATTTTTCGTTTCTCAGTCCATCCTTTCTGTAGAGCCCCCCAGTAGAGTGTGTAGTGTAGTCACTTAATGGAGGGTGATGCTAAAAGAATGATGTCATCATTCATTGGTGCCCAAACAGGACACAAAGAGGACAAAGTAAGGATGAATCACCTTTGCTTGCACTGTATTCCTGACCATGTACAGCATCAATTGTGATGGTTAATTTATTTCTACTATTCAGTAGTATTTATGGGCTACTGAATAAATAGAATAGTATAAATACTATAAATATAAATACTAGTTGAGAGGTGGCATTTCTTAGCCCAAGTTTAAATAGCATAATAAAACTAAAGCTGGTCACTATCTGTGTGCAGTAAGTAAAAACAAAGATCTATCCCTGCATGCAAAGAATACAAATCATTTGGCTCCCCCTGAAATCAGCATGGTTTTGCCCAGGAATAACTTTCCTCTTTTATTTTCAGTCTCTGAATGAGGTCCTGCATATCTTAGTTCAAGGTGTTGCAGCCCATACAGAACCACTGCAATACCATTTACCTGGTGTTTTAATGCTGTGTATAGATTGTGCTTGATGTTAGTCTAAATAAGAAAATGTAGAAATTTTTTATTTTTTTTTATTCATTATTTTTTTATTTGATAAAAACTTTGTTTATGAATTTATTTTTTGTACATTTGCATTGTCAGTTATGCACATGCAGGGGAAGAGAATATGCCTGAACAATGTAATTGTATTGTGCTCAGTCTGGAACCTAATCTCTTTTGGTCAAATGGAGCATAATTTGGTATTTATGAAGTACTATACCCCATTTGTAATTCATTTGTTGTAGGTAGAAGGTCCTGTACCTGCTACAATATGGAATTAAATAAATAATGAAAAATCTTCTGCAATGTTGCACGCAGGGCACACTCCAGGGGTGGAG
>WWET01000508.1:189953-218671 GCA_011038615.1 Limnodynastes dumerilii
GGGAAGAACTTCCCTGTGCAGCAGCCAACTGTTAAAGCAGGTCCACGGGGCCCTGCCCATGTGATGTCATCGATGAAGTCACATAGGAGACAGGGTCCCGCGGATGTGTCCTAGGCCCCACAAATTCTGATGGTCGCCCTGGATCCAAATGTGCATTTAAAAAAAAGCCCCCAATCAAACTAATAACAGTCCTGCACACCTAACACATATTAAACTGTTTCATTAAGAATAATATATGTTTAAAACACACTCTGCTTACACTACACTTTTTGTTAAATAGCGGTGCATTGCCTCAGATTTTCCTCAGATTTTTGTTTTATATTGAGTTAAAGTTTTAGGTGTTTGGGGTTTTTTTTCTTAACCTATAGAACAATGTTATAATTTTTTTTATTTATAATTGCAATCTTTAGCACAATTAAGTAACACATAAATGACACCAATTTAAATATATTCTATAAAAAATATCTAAAAGATACTTTGAAATATGCAAACTTATATGTAATGTATAGGCTGTGTAAGTATATGACACCTCTCAGCTTATCTGTCTATACACATCTGTTTGTATATTTCAAACATGTGCTAAGTTCAGTTCGTCCTATGTTGCTATTGTTAAGGCATTTCCTTCTGTCCTTCTGTTATGCAAAAACTCTGGATCAGCTCCAAAGTTATCTTTTGTAAGATGTGATGTATGTAATAATTATTAGCAACACATGATTTAAGAAATATATTCATGCTTTAATAAGATTGTTAAATAATGTTTCATTGATTGAAATGCAATAGCTCTGACAAATAACACTGATGTCAAGTAAAGCATAATTGTAAACACTACTTAAAGTGTTGACGTTGATAGTAGTTAGGCTTTAAGTATTTTAACATATCAACATTACAAGAAATTATTTGTACTTAAAAAATAAATGATACCATAGATAACAGTTAAGGTTGTTAACCATTGGTTAACCCCCTCCCTCTCCCACTTCACGATCTGTAGACCTTCATCTAAATATTTTCAGCAGCTTCTACTGCTTAAGTAAATTTCAGGCTTCAATTTCTCTTTTTTTAAGCTTGGATGTGATTAGCTATAATTTAATTGCACTGTTTTATGAATATTTAAAGCATTGAGTAGCTTTAAGATGTGTTTTGAGGGTGTTATTTTGTAAGTTCACTACATTAATGGCTTGGAGATTTGAGATTTTAAACCAGATTTGTAATAATGATTCTGCTTTTAGTCTGCATCTTTGTGTTGCCAAAAGATTTGCTTTGTTGTTGATGATGACGATGAACCTTGCTTGTAACCAGTTGTTACTGACAATCATAATATAATATTGGGAAATAAAAGAAATGAAATAAAGATGTTGCACTGAACTGCATTCTGAAGAACTTAAGAATTATTTTCATAATGTAAATCTTTCAGCATAGTGGCGATAGTAAAACAGAAAATGGAGCTAATTCGAAATTTTAGAGTAACTGCAAAACAGGTGCAAGCGTAGACCTGAATAAAACCACACTGCGATAAGAGGAGCGATGCATATGCACATTTATTCTTTTGCATGCTTTGCTTTTGCATAATGCATAGATTTTTGTTAAATCTGTAGATTAGAGTTTAGTTAGGAAACTTCACCCCTCAAATCTATTTTTAATTTTGATAGTATGAATTTACCTTCCCTTGCAAACCCTGATGCTGTAACAAATAAAATTAAACTAAACTAAGTCCTAAAAAGGGAACAAAAACCACTATACTACAGTATTGCAGTGTGCAGAACAGTTAGGATTCGATGTTTAAATGATTACAAATGAGTTAAAGTGAATTATCTTAATGAGCACGATACTCTGTGGGTACATTTTGGGAATTATCTAGAAATTGGCAATAATATAGAAATACTAAGTATACACACAAAACACTGTCATCACTGCAGGATTGCTAAGAAGCTGAACATTATTGCAGAGGTTTTTTCAGACTGTCGGTAACACGGTTACATTATAGAGCATAAAATTCTCAGCAGCTGTTAGCTAACATAACAACAATCCTCTCATGCCTAGTTTTAATACCACATATAGATTTCCACATTTTTATACAAAGTTGTAAATATAACGTAACAGCATATATATATAAGCAAATAATCTTCCGAATAACAGAAAAAAATTGCACTCATTTGCAGAGAATTAGTGCACATATGACTTTATTCTATGCTCAGTATAACATGCCGGCATTTAGTCTTTCCTTTAAGTTAACTTGTCACTTACTTAGAGGGATATAGCTGAGGCGAATACTGGTGTGCTGATCTTGGACTGTAGCCACTGCTTGTTATAACTGTAAAACATAAAACACGCTTACAAAACTTAGTACCATAAATAACATACATTCACGCTCTAACAGCTTTAACATAGATCAT
This sequence comes from Limnodynastes dumerilii, assembly GCA_011038615.1. Lineage (NCBI taxonomy): Eukaryota > Metazoa > Chordata > Amphibia > Anura > Limnodynastidae > Limnodynastes > Limnodynastes dumerilii. The sequence goes on from WWET01000508.1 coordinate 192,344, forward strand.
AAATGCTGACAAAATGAGTTATTTTAGTGAAAAGTAGGACTACAAATTGTGGAAGTATTTGGTAAGGAACTAAATCTACATCTTGGCAACAGGAGAAAATACATGTAGCCCTGCACTGCAGGAGAATACTTCAAGTCCTAGGAGCTAAAAAGAAATACTGGGTATAGGCGATGTCTAACTACGTGCAGGTTAGTTAATGATGCTGTTTTAAATAATTAAAGTGCTCTAAAGTAATAACCGCTAAGTTGCCATGCAAGATTGATTCTTCAATTTAGCTGGTTAGTTAAAAGCTATAACTTACATAACAAGAAGTTCTGTTTTTTTTTTTATATATTCAATAATTTGTGTAAATACTAACTGTGTAACATGCAAGTCTGGAATTGAAGTCCAGCATCATCAGCTTCTCAAGCACTCTGCTGCTGTTCAGCATCTTCTCACTGTGCATACTATAACTCTATATTACTGTATGTGGGCTCAATCCAAAGTTAGTACAGAAGTATTTCTTTCCCTTAACCATCTGTCTCTATCAAGACAGATGCATACCAAATATACATTCTGCATAATGGTGAACCCATCCCTTCATAGGAAATCCATAGAGAAAACATACAGGGTAATGCCAGGTCATCCGATCGTGTTACACTTTCAAATAATTAATTCACTTTCACTGATTAATGAAAGACACACTAGTATTGCAAAAGCAATGGAACCCAATTACGTTCATCTGGATTTCAATGGAAAAAATCCTAATTGTGCTACAATTGCAATTGTGTAAGTTAATGTTAATAGCAATGAACCAGGGATGGATTGTTATTAATATCCAGCTCAGGGAATATGTTGCAGAAGTCGCTGTCATGTCTCTAAAAACGGAGGATGCTTTAATACAAAGTATTGTTGTGATAAGTCTGTCAGGAACTGGACTTTCAGACTGTAATGTGTAACACACATATAGTAGATGATCCAGAGCTCCTCTTACACCTTCCTTTTTTTTAGGTGTAAGCGCATGTATTTGCACGGCACATGTGCACTTTGTGAGTGAGCACAAAAAGCGGACGAAGAGTAGAAAATCCACCTTTGCTCGCTTCTGAGTGCTCTGCGTTAGTGTAAAGGGGTGTTCCTGAATCAGAATTACAAAATGGTCGTGTAAGTGCAGTAAGGGCCCTCTCACTGCGCACTAAACTATTCTGACTACTTCTATTTATTTATTTGTTTAATTTTTTATTGAAAAATAGCGCATTGCCATCCATTTTGCGCAGGCATTTTTGGTTTCCTCGTATTTATTAAAAAAAAAGGTAATTAATTGTAATTATGTTTGAAAACATTATAATAAGACAGCTAAAAACTAAGCTAATTTAAATGAATGATTAAAAACAATGGACCGGATTCTCACTTCCGAAATTCACTTCATTCGAGCGTAGTTATAAGTGCTGAGCTACTACGCATGCTCGGACCGCATGTACGTAATCTATGTAATGCAATGGTTACGTAGATAGCGTAAAAGAGTTACTACACTTTCGGAAGTGAGAATCCAGTCCAATGTTTGCATGTTTCAAATGTGTGCTCTTTTGTAGTACTACCTATCCAAAGGTACTACCATTGATACACCGGTTGGGGCACCTGCATTTCCAATAGTGTGCCTGCGCTTCAGCTGTAGTACACCACTCCGATGATCTGTATTTCGACAGAACTTTACAGCAAAGAAATGACAACCGCGGTCATTTTCTGGCAATTTAGGACGAGACAGAGTCATTCCGCAACTGCTGTGTCTTTAAAGATTCCGGGCCAGATTCACAGATACGTTTTTGTGTGGAGTTCCGTGCGTATTTGTAGGATTGGATGAACTGCGCATGTGTAGTAACTTTATTTACGTTGTTGACGTTGAATTTATGCACGGAAGTCCCTTAGTTGTGAATTGTACTTTGGGATATACGTACGGATGGGTATGGTGGAAATCCGTACAGGCAAAGTTCCTTGAAAGTAGCTGGGGGGGGGGGCATTTAAATGACCCTTTGAGGACACGATTAGTTAGATACGCACGTATGGAAGTATTATAGACAGAGGTGCTCTATGGACTCGTAAGTCACCGAAAACCCATCATTGTGAGGGGAGTGTCATGGGTGTTGCCTTGCAACGTTTGTGCGTATAATTGCGTGCCTTTAACTAACGGATTTGTGGATACGGCCCTCCAGCAGCGACAGGTACTATTTTCATCATCCTAACTCTAATCATCCCTTAACCCTAACCATCCCCGTCCCTCAGCCTAACCTTAAACATCCCCTCTCTGAGGCCTAACTCTAACAATCCCCTTCCCACAGCCTAAAGTAAACCATTGGGAAAGGGTTTAGAACATTCAATATTGTGCCTATTCCAATATACAAATAATCCTAATTGGAAAGCTGCTGGTACTGATACAACCCCCATTAAGCCAATGTTTCAGTTTCGCAATACAGATTTATGCAGTAGCAACTACATAGCAGAAGAAGTATATGTAGCCCATGTAGGGATAGTGTAGAATGGTATGGTTTGCAAATATGCTTAGTTTGACAGTGGTTAAAGTACAATTGTGCTTGGTTAAACCTTTCCAATAATAAGGGAAAAATCTGCCATACATGGCGGGAAATTGCATGTATGGCAGGCTCACCAGCTAGGGAAAGTTGAATAGGGCTCCAGAAATCAATAAACCATTGTTTACTTACCAATTAGCATCTACTGGATTCTGCAATCTCTGCAGGAAGACAGCTACTGTTATAGGTTAATAAACACATTTTTTATGATTTGCTAATGGCCTGCAATCTAGCTTCCCCACCATGTCATGTAATAAGCATCATGGGCCAGATTTACTAAAAGTTTGGAAAAGTGGAGATGTTGCCCATAGCAACCACTCAGATTCTAGCTGGCATTCTCTAATATGCAAAATTGAAACAAGATCTACAATCTGATTGGTTGCTATGGGCAACATCTCCACTTTTCCAAACCTGCAGCTTAGTAAATCTGGTCCCATGATGCTCATTTCATGACATTGGGCCGGATCCAGAACTAGGGCCTATGTAATCTGTGTATCATTTCGATATGTAGATTGCGTTTATGCGGTCTTTTAGACCACATATACGCGATCAACATATCGAAACGATACGCAGATTACGTACAATAGCTACTACGCATGCGCAGTAGCTATTGTTCATTGAATTACATCCGTCTATGGAAGACAGACGTAGATCTGAATCTACCCCATTGTGGGGAAGCTAGATTGCAGACCATTAGCAAATCATAAAGAATTTGTTTAAAATTTTAGACAGCTATATCTGAGCCCAACTGTATATGTTAAAGTAGACCTAGCCTACCTCTGAGCAATCAACTAATAAAATATTATGTACCCTTCATATGCATGTAAAAGGCCTATTTCAGTATCAAATGTAAATCAAATGTAATTACATTCAAACACAAATAAAAAAAAAAAATACATTTTACTATACAACAAATACACATATACACCATGTACTCATCATTAAATGAGGCCTATGTGATGACTTTAATTTTGACAACAACATTTATGTTGTACTATAAGAGGCAATAAACCAGAAATAAAAGTAATTTGTAGCCATAGACAAACAAATACATAGATAAAGGGCCATATATCAAAATTACAATTTAATAAGCATTTATTTGAGGCTTCTAGTTTTCGGAATGGTGGGGACTGTCCATTGGGAGCTTTATTAATTTTATTTCCATTTTCAATACCAAATATCATCTGAACGGGTATAAAACACAACATATTTGACCTTTGGAGCGTGTTTTCTGGAGTGCCACTTGCTTCACCATCTAGCAGTGTGATTACACAAAATATTATTGTGTCTGAATAGAATTTTGCTAAATCTATACAAAAGGCTAGGAGATTGGTACCAATGACATTAATAGCTGAGGAAAGTGATGACATATGGATATGTCTTCAGACGTCCATGTAGTTTGGGCCAAGAAGTTTATGGTATGAGCAAGTGTATTTGATCACATTGCATCTTTCGCAAACACAAATTCTCCCAATATGTACATTTTTTATCACATATTTGCATAACCAAGTAAATACATTATACTATTTATCTGTCTGTCTAAAGCTGGCTACACACTTACAATAATCAGGCCAATCTACCAGGTTTTCGTTAGTTTGTGGCATCAATTGAGTAAAAAAAAAAAAAAAAATACAGTCCACAAATGCTTCAGATTTCCTGAAGATTCTGTCACTGAGTTGATGTAATTAGGATTGGGGCAATCCAGTCCCGATGATCACGTAGCGTGTTTGCACTATGTGATACCCCTGGTGGCCGGAGTGTTATGTCGGTCACTTGGAATGTCACCCAGCATGCAGCCAGCATAAGGAACCAGCAGTCTGGCAATACAAGTAGCTTCAGCAGATATAATCTTACTATGGCTCCTTTTCAATTGCTGCCCACCTACAGAGAGCCAAACCTTCAGTGCAGTAGGATGGCACTATCATTTCTTCTTGTTATATAGATGAATTATCTGCATCCAAAACCTGTACCGCCATGTTTTATGAGAAAAACTATAGCAAGAGAATCGCACATTATTACTTACTGTGCATGCATGCGGCAGATGTTACATCATGTAATTCAGAGCGTATGGGCCAGTCACATATCAACAGCATAACTATGAACAGAGGGGCGTGACAGCCATACGACACCCATAATTAGGCTTCGGAGGCGGGGTGAGGCATTTAAATCGTACAGTATGGGCATGCTTAGGCGCGTAAGTACCTGCGGTCTATACGTACGTCAGTAGTTACGCTGTGTGAAGTTAGGGTGGGGTTTGGGCAGCGTATAACGGCCAAACTACATACATGCAAGGGGAGTGCCTAGGGGAGTGCTTAGTAAATACGCTACGCAAAGTAACGTACTGGAAACGTAGCTCTGGATCTGGCCCATTCTGTTTATTTATAATATATGCTGTGTTAAGTTGCTGGTAAGCATATCTTCTCTGTTTTTACATCTTCATAATAAATGAACAGGATCTAGCAATGATAAGTTAGAAAAGCAATAAAAAATGGATTCTGTCTATGATGTGGGAAAGGCATTTGCGCTGGATCTAGACTCATGAAAAGGTTTTTTTTCCGATTGCTAAGAACTGAAAAATGCACGATTTTTCCTGCATTCTCAGGACACATCTCGATCCTCTGATCCAGAGTTCCATCCTGGCGCCATTTCCATTGGTAGGTGGAAAGTGCCTCCACTATATGCGCAGGGGGAAGCATGCAGATAGTAGAGTGAGGGTGTGCTAAGCCCATTAATGTGAGGATGATGCAGACGTTTTAAGGCCTCAGCTGGAGGGTTATGGCCTCCTCTTCACAGAATGTTTACATAAAATAATGAAAGTCTTAGACAAAATTTGGAGCAAACTTTCTAATTAATGTTGGGGAAATTGTAACATTCATCATTACCTGTTTTCCAATGGCACCTTGGCGTATCTATAATGAGTGCAGGGTGTGCAGTGCACATGGGCCCATCAGAAAAGGGGGCCCTGTGGCATTCATCCTGCACCCAAGGTTGGCAGGGGTAGTGGGGCCATTTGGCATCTATTTTTTCCCTATAAGATCTTCTGGAGGGAAGAAATAGATGCCAAATGAGCCCCCCTTCCCCTGAGGTGGGACTGTCCCTATCTGCGGGTTGAAAAAGGGGTGGGGCTAACAGCACAAATAGGCCCCACCCTTTTCAGGCCCGCAAATCGGGACAGCCCTGTCTCAGGTAAGAGGGGAAAAGGCCCACGTAGAAATCTTGCACAAAAGCAACTTCTTAAAAAGCCCCTGAATGGCATCCCAACCCTTTTAAAAATTGTGTGACAATGAAGCTGACACTTATTCTAGGAAGAAACGCTCAGTGCCAGAGTGAATGGCACTGGACTGAATCCAGAAGTCTGCTGCTGCTGTGATCGCATCTTGTGATCCTAAGTTCCGAACACTCCCTTTACACATATGGCACTTCTGTACCCTAGGCTTTACCTTAAATTTTTCAGTGGGACCTATGCGTAACTAAAGATCATTCGTAAGGCTTAACCAAGCCCTTACTGTACCTCCCCCCGCCCACTTTGCCCCAGCCATCGGAAAGACTTCCAGAACAGAAACCTGGATCCTAATGATCCAAATCTGTGTTGGAAGCCTGTACTACATGCATGAGCAGTATTGTAATACTTGTTACAGTATTGTAATGCAGAGTGCAGAGAATGCACACATTATATAATAATGGATCCAGTCCATTGTCTCCAAAGATCAGAACTGATTTATGTCAAGACGACAGGTTTCCACATCATAGATTGGATAGCTTATGTTAAACATAAAGGGGATTGATCCTCCCACCCTGAGATCCTGATTTCTGCTCTTTGAAGCATTAACAGAGATGGGCACCCATGCAGGGAAGCTTCGGTTAGGTTTTCAGTGTGTTGTTTCTTGGATTGAGCAGCATGGAGAGGCCCTGCCTCACTGATAGCTCCTTAATGGTGGCAAAGCTTTTGCACTGCTTCTAGAAATAAAGGCCCTGATCCTAAGTTAATAAAGTCACTTGTCTTGCACAATGTGTTTGTGGAAGTCAGGCGTGCATATACATGCCAGATGTTTCACATCGCAACTCCTATCAGAGGGAATTATGTACAGGGTGTGGTCTGCAAATTCTGCATGGCTAAGCCCTGCCAGAGAGGCAGGGCTAGGCATGCAGATTAAGGTAAATGGGCGGGATGGATGCAGATCCATGCACAGATATTGGGCCGTATTCAGAGATCCGTTTTCACAGGAAGTTGCGTGCGTATTTTTAGGTATGTTTTAACTGCGCATGCATAGTAACTTTATTAACATAAGTTACCTTGAATATAAGTAAGTGCTTTAGGCACGGGCATGTGAATCGTACTTGGGGACATACGTACGGATGGGCAGCGTAGAAATACGTACTTGAAAATTTACATGAAAGTGGGTGGGGAGGAGGCATTTAAACGAATGTTTGAGGGCGTGGCAATACTGAATCGCATGGACGGAAGACATATACGCATGTAAGTACACACTTAAAGATCAGATTGGTCTATGGAGGTATTAGTCTATGACTGCACGGCCAGGAGAGGGGAGTGTCATGGGTGTTGGTGGGTGTTGCCTTGCTACATGCGTGTGTATAATAGCGTACTTTTAAAAAACGGATCTCCTAATACGGCCCATTATGTCAGGGTTCTGGACACGTAAATGTCCATAACTCCGCCCATAAGAGGGGGTAACAGGGGAATTTTCACCCCTTTCACGTGCAGACTTACTGACCTCCGTGCATATGGGAAATGCACAGCGGTCAGGATCAGGTCCCAAGTAATTACACATCTTGTAAACAATCTACAAAATATATAAAGGTATGTCACTGACACTAAACAGAACAACACTACAAAGAGTAGCAGACACAATGTAATGCAGACTTGCTAAGTTCCAAGCTCATCTTAACATTTCCAGAACACGTCTCTCAAAACGAATTGCAATCATAACATTTTAGACTGATTTCCCTTTCATTCAACAAGACTGATGCCAGAAGTGCAATGTCAGATGTTATGTATATTAGTCTACAGAAACACTGAGATTCTTTAGTGTGCGTAATGTCATCATATTGCTTTACCTGACCCAGTAAAAGTGTCAAGCGATCCATCTCCCGTTGTTGTGGTGGTTTCATTGCTGTTCATAGGCTCTGTTTTGACTGCAAGAAGAGACACTACATAGAAGAATAAGCAGACATAAGATTTCTCTTCTAATTTCACAAAGGAGGCTCCATGCCATCTTCATCAAGCCAAAACGTCATGATCATGCAGCATGTCATTCATATAAAAAAGATTGGTAATAAGTGAAAAAAGATGTATACAATTAGGCATGCTAGCATGAATGTTTCCTAACATGTTCTACTAGTCTAACATGTATACAGTAATGAGCTTAGAATCATGTGACAAATGGTGAAATTGTGTCCAGCAGTGTTTTGTGTAGTTTGGAAGTTTTGGACAACCTTAATAACTCATTTAAATGTGATGCCGAATGCGAAAAATAGATAAATAAATCAATAAACATACAAATAAATAATTAGAATTAGAATTAAGCAATAAAACAATGAAATAAAACTGTACAGGATGAAAAAAAAATACTACATGAAATAAAAGTATAGATTCATTGGGAATTGATATGCCTGGGAGTTCTAGACTGTGGATCTGGGCATATCAGATTTTAGCCTTGGCTCAAGTAAGATTTCAAGTCTACTACTAAACTCTGCTTTATGTAATGCTTTATATGTTCACAGATGTGGTTTTGAAACCCAATTAGAAATATGAAAAGTTGCAGGGTATTACTTCATGTTTCATGGGAAACTAATGTTTTCTTCTTCAGAAAAGCTGTACGCCCATTAAAAAAAAAATAATCTCTTATTTTCACTATTTTAAAATCGTTTCATAGTTATTTTACATTTTTCGTAATGTTGAGAACATTATTGTAGCAAAATGGTAGCTACTCTACCGTAGTATTAAATAAAGAGCATACAGACCGTGTTCACACTTAAGAATAATTTAGGTTCTTTATTATATGCAATAAGTAGCAAGGCGACTCCCCTGACATGCCCCCGATTTTCAGCTTCTTAACTAACTTACGAATGCCATAGGGCTCCCTTATCTTTAGGTTCATAGATGTGTGCATAGGATGGAAAATTAAGAATATTTTTTACTAACCGCGTCCAGATTTCCTAATATAAATGGCTCCCTCCACCCAATCTTCTTATCTTCGTTCTTAAGTTTTCCCAGCATGCCCCTTCACTGTTATGTCATTATAAACCTTAAGGAAATAGGTTCGTAATGGTGATTCAGAGCCGCCCCGTTCTTAAGAACTACGTAAAATTGTGTATATTAAGTTACTACACAAGCACAATATATCCCTTCTTAAATATACTTAAAAAGATGCATTTTCTTAGCTGTGAATCAGGTCCTACAACTCCAGTGGTGATGTGGGTGCCTGAGCACCCCCTATCTTTGTGTTATCACTTACTATGTCTATGGATGCCATACATATATGAGCGTCCCAATAACCACCAATTCATGTTAAATCTTTTTATTGTTATTTGTACTTGCATCATTATGGTAACTAAGGGCCGTATTCAGAGATCCGTCCGAGAAAAGTTCGAAATTATTTGCACGGACGTAGCAAGGCAACAGCCCTGACACTCCCCTCACACGGACGAGTTTTCTGAGACTTATGAGTGCCTCGACCTGCCTCGAGTAGTACCGCACGTGCGTATCTAACTAACCGCGCCCACACCTCGCCCACACGCCTTCAATAGAATGCCTCCCCCCGCCCATTTTTATTTAAATTCTCACATGCCTATTTTTAAGTGGGAGATCCATGCGTATATACCCACGTGCGATTCACAAGTCCGTCCGCCAGGCACTTCCACACATATAGTCTACGTGAAGTGCATAAATAAAGTTACTAAGCATGCGCAGTTGAAACATACCTACAAATACACACGGAAATTGCAGCGAAAATGGTTCTCTGAATACAGCCCTAAGTCCACAATAATCCAACTGATAACCCATGGATCTATGGTATTTCAGAATATGATCAATTTATAAGGTGACTTGCTAATACAGGCCCAGATTCACACCAGCGGACGTATTGCACATACGTCCTTATTTTACCGATAATAGCTACTACGCATATGTAGTAACTATTTTACGCAATCTACGTGTCATTTTGTTACGGAAATTGCGTGTATGCGGTCTTTAAGACTGCATATAAGCAATCTACATAATGAAACGATATGTCGATTAAAATAGTTACTACACATGCGTAGTAGCTATTATCTAAAATAAGGATGTATGTGCAATACGTCCGCTTGTGTGAATCCGGGCCACACAATGCAATCCATACAACTTACTCTGTTTGAGGCACATTTGGCCAGATCCAGATCTACGGGCACCTTACAGGTCATTATGGCCGTTCTCGGAGCGGGGAGTGTACGTCCCCTGCACTCCCAGCTCTCGGCTTCCCTCGCCCTGTCTCCACATTACCATGTCTATCTCCGCCTTCAAAGCGGAGATACGACATGTGCAATGAGGGGACAGGGCGAGGGAAACCGAGCCTTACCTACAACGACCCTTATGGCGACATAACCTTCAAAACTGGGGAATTACGTACGAGTTATACGTAATTCCCCTCTCGGTCGTAATCGAGGATCGGGGCCATTATGCTTATTAACCTTGAGCTGGATCAGATGTCCATCGGATTCATGAGTAAAAGGATTTATGGAAGTTCTAGGCCCCACTATCCAGGCAGGTAAGAGTGCAATCTGATTAAAACCCATTCTGGAGTCTAGATCCAGCTCATTATCTAATGCCAGGAGCACACACTGTACTGTGCTCTTCCGTTGTATCTTTGTATGTTTTTTTTCTTCTTGTGTGTTTTTTTTATATTATGTGTTTTATCAAATGATGGTCTTCTTTTCAAACACACTAATTATTTAATGCATTAAATGAGTGCTAAATCAACCTTCAGAGGAGGATGCCTCATATTTTCTGTTTAATAGTTGTACCTCAGGTCTACAAAATGAATCAGAGCAGCCATCTCTTAATCTTTTAACCATGGGTCTGATCGAGACTTAATAACGGCAGCGAATTTACGCGAATGTGGGTCCCCATAGCGAATGCCCCTATTTCGAAAAGGCTGTTCGCTCCCAGCTAGTTCGGAATGGCTATAGCTCGATAAGGCATAGCAACCCAAACCCTAAGTCTAGTCCCCCCCCCCCACCTATCGTAAGTCTACCTCCCCCCCCCCGGCTTAACCCTAAGTCTCCCCTGCAGCCTAACGCTAAGTCCCCCTCCCCACAGCCTAACCCTAAGTTCCTCCCGCAGCCTAACCCTAAGTCTCCTCCCATGCAGCCTAACCCTAAGTCCCCGGCGGTGGCACTTACTAAAGTGAATGGGTGGGTATGCGAATCGCATACTCACCCACTCATTAAAAAAAAAATTCTCAGAGGCTTTCCCTAATTCAAAATGTGAGCAATCGCAGCAGGGACTCGCAAAGAATTTACGTATGCTGTATGCATAAATCTAGCTGTGGGACACACTGCACATGCACGCAGCAGATGTTACACATTGTAACTCTGCTCATACGTCATTTGTACTTACCTCCGTACGATAGGACGTGACATCCCTACACATTGTGGAAGGAGGGAGGTATATAAATTGTACAGTATGGGCTGGTTAGGCGTTACATATGATCAGAGATACAGTACGCAAGGAAAAGCTAAGGCAGAGTTCTGAACACGAAAGCCAGCTAAGTGACGCGCGTGAGAGGGGAGTGCCGGGAGGGGTGCATCAACTTAGTAGTGCGTAACTCGTGTACGCTTATGTATATAAAACGACCTTAAGTCTGGATCAGGCTTCATGTAAGTAGTCTGTAATAACTATACTATAGAGTGAGGCAACATTCTTTCAACATTTTAAAACATTAACGGTAGAAGTAATGTGTGCTGAAGCGTTGTGTACAGTGATATAGAGCCCAAGGGCCTGATCCAGAGTTACGATGTAGCGCTGAGCGTGCTAACGCTCAGCGTTACATCGCTGACTCCCCCTGGCACTGCCCCTGTGCGGGCGTATGGCCCCTTCCTTACGCCGGCTGAATGCTACCCTAACTTCAACCGGCGTAAGGAAGGGGCCATACGCTCGCACAGGAGTGTATGGCCTCCTAGCCCGCCCTCCTACCCTCATTAAACTAGCTCACCCCGCCCAGCTACACTAACCTGAACGTAGCAACGCCGGGCAACATCTGCCCGGCGCATGCGCAGATCGGCTGAAAAGGTCTGGATCAAGCCCTTAATTTCAAGCTCCTTCTTAAATCTGGATGCAGCCCGTAGTGTGTAGCGAAGTCCCCTCCAGCGTCCCTACGGCGCTACTATTTCCATAGTGACGCCGGGCAACATCTGCCCGGCGCATGCGCATTAGGGCTACAGCTGCCGTACTAGCGACGGCGGCCGTAGCTCTGGATCAGGCCCCAAGACACAATAGGTCATTTTAGATTCCCTTAATTCTAAACTTCTGAATTCTTCATGTTATCTTAAACAGGGAAACAAACTAGGTTCCTAGACGGGCTTCATGTAAAAGTGACTTCTATGCTTTGGTTTTCATGGAATATCTATCATTAGAATGTAAATCCCTATCAAACCTTTTTTTTGCTAGCAGTCCACTCAAATTTCATGGATTCTCCTGTCTGCTAAAACTAGAATGGGATCATTATGGAGCAATAGCATAAATAAGCTGATTTTACATAAAGATGTAGCGGTTCCTTATCCATATTTTGCCAATTTAAGGAAACACATTGCAACTTCCATTATCATGCATGTTACCCAATATGTAATATTGCAATACCGTCTATGCCAGGGGCAGGGCACTATAGCAAGGAGATACAGCCAGAGTCTGGTGTGTATGCAATGAAGCCACTGGAGGCTGGCAGCTTAAAATAATGCACAGCACTATATGTATTTATAAATACAGTGCTATGAGCCATGTGTGTTTTTTCCCAGGTGACTACCAGTAACCCCTGCTGCTAAATCATCCTCACCTCAACTTCATATATTTACAGTAAGTGAACAGCAATTTATGCAGTTAGCCACAGTATAAAAAGTACCAGTTTGGTGTTTTACATTATGCACATATACAACTGTAATGATGGAATTATAACAGCTATTTTTTCCAGCATTAACAAGCCTATCTGATCAGTCCTCTACAATATTTGGTCTACAACATAATCACCATTGGCTTTGCACATTGCACCCCAATTTCCCACAATAGGTTGTGGGGGGAATTCCATAAGTTAAACAAAAAAAAAGACAAAATTAAAGAGAGAAATTAAATTCTCACTCTAGCTTTGGTCATGACCCATTCCATTAGGTACAAAATACTCTGCACCTAGGTTTACAACTTTCAGTTACTATGGTAACCACCTTTGTGGATTTTAAAAAAAATATCAGTTACCGTAATTTATTCAACCAGGTGAGTGACAGTTGTAAGCTCAGGAGCGGATTAAATTGTACAAAATGGAATGGATCACGTTGGAGGGTCTGCATCTGCAGATATCAGAAGTGGCTACGCTCAGTTCTGCTGACAACTGTGAAATAAACTCTGTCTTCCATTGGAGTGTCTGCTTTGGTAGGAGAATTCCTACTGCATAATGTGTTCCAGGGAAAGTTATTAAAGTCTAGGTTTCTTCACACAGTTGTATCTTTTTAAAAGCAACACAAATCTAGCACATAGGATACCTTGTGTGTTTAATATCATAAGTAATATTTTTCCACCATAAGTCAGGTTAAAGCAATTCATTTACAATGTGTTTAAAAAAATCAAAAGAATCATTTTCCCTCCATTTTGTGGACTTGTCTCCACTCCGCGCATGCATCTCCGTGCTGCCTGATCATAACGCACTGCAACCAATCCAGAAGAATGATGCTTCCAATCATCTCAGTGTGTAAAACTACTGGCTCTTGGAAGTCCATCTGTGAGAAGGGAGTAGTTAAGTTTGCGTATTTTTGTGCATAGCGTGTATATTGAGGATCTATTGCTAAGGGATCTGGTTGCAGAATAATTGGATTCCTGGATACGGCACATAAAGCGTGATAATAAAAATTCCAATTAAGAATTAGTATTTTACTTCTAATCTTATTTTCCTTGATCTTCATATGTATGCTGCCTTTTACTTATTTACATCAGCTGGTTGGAAGGTAAATGACAATGGTAAATATAATCAAGCATGAATAAATTTACCTCAGGGTCATTAATACTTCTGAGAAATGTTTGATAAATATTGATAGTTTAAGGAAGACATAACATTCTTTCCTAATGCATTCTGCAAAGATTATTGTAAAAATGTCACAGTACTGATTAATACCTTCACACTAATGATTTATCTTGTTTCTCGTAACTGTAAGTAAAGTTAGAAAAGTCAAATGCAAAAAAAACTGGAATATGGTAGAATAATAGCTCTGAATACTACACAAACTGCATTTTGCATAATGAATACATTTCCAAGAGAAGAGCCGCGGCTGCGGCTTCTTAAGTGCAGTCCTTTAGGTCATGACCTAACCAACGCATGCGAAGTAGGTAATTTACATGTTCTATATACCACTTAGGTACGTAGATTGACTACGTGTGATCTTTAAAGACCGCATGTAGTGGGTCAGGTAGAAGGAGGCATGCCAAGGCAGCCTCGAGGAGGATTCAATAAGATGTAGGTGGGGGGAAGGGATGTAGATTAAGTGCCATAAGGTTCCAAAAAACGGGGGCAGCTTGAGAGGCAGCACAGGTGAGCTAGGTACAGATACGGCCGCACCTAATCCACTCTTATCTGTGAATACGGTCAAAAGGGCCTGATCCCAACCTGAACGTTCACCCAATGGCGTGGTGCATGTCTGAGTACCATCTTATTGCGCATGCACAGAACACGTGCAGACAAAAGTACAAGTAAGTACAATAATTTAGATCCAAGTGCAAACTCACTTCTCTGACTGCTTGTTTGGAAGGGCATACTGTGGGAAGAAAGTTGTACAGAAGAATGAAAGTCCTGACCACATTCTATGGTTGCATAGGGAGAGTAATTAGTAGCAAAAAGAGGGAAGTATTGATGCCCCTTTATAAATCATTGGTACGCCCTCACCTAGAATACTGTGTTCAGTTCTGGAGGCCATATCTCCAGAAAGACATAAATACATTAGAGACTGTGCAAAGAAGAGCAACTAAAATGGTCCGTGGCCTTTGTAACACATCATACCAAGAAAGGCTAGAGGAACTAAACATGTATAACTTGCAGCAGAGAAGGGAGAGGGGATATATGATAGCAGCTTTCCAATATATCAAGAATTGTGACCGACTAGAGGAGGGTGGTGTTTTTCAAAGGAAGAGGTGTAATAGAACACGAGGGCATGAATATAAACTGGAGGATGGTAGATTCAGAGGAAATGTGCAGAAAAATTACTTCACTGAAAGGGTGATAGATAAGTGGAATATTCTCCCATCTGAGGTGGTTGAGGCTAACACATTAGAATAGTGAACACGACAATATGGGTATGGGTATCCTGCTTATGCATTTTGCTGCAAGAAAAAAAAATTGTCATTACAGGACGTGCATAAGGCATAAGTACCATTTCCACTATACATAACAGTGTAGTACACTGCCTTGAGTCCTATAACTGGGGAAAGTATCCTGGTTGTAATGCAGCCTGCCTTCTTTGTATACAGAATGAGACCTGCTGTGATCTCTATTTGTGTGTGGTTTTATGAAACATGGGATGCATTCAATTTTGAGTTTGAGTCTGGAACAGACCCTAAATCTACTGAACAAATGTTTTATAGCAGTTCTTGCCTGAACAGAGTAGTTAAAAATAGTATTTACTCCATGAAAACTAGTAGTGGGCACCATAATAACACACTGATATATCAAACTAATTAGTTTAACCTGCGACAAAAGTGATCTGATTATTGCTGTTCCCATAATTACCCCGTCATTCTTTTTATTACACAGGCATAGTCTGTTATGTCAGCTTCCAAATCATTTCATAAATAACAATAACTCAGGTTTTATTTTTCTTTCACCTTTGACAGCCAAGTTTCCCTTAATAATATAAAATATGATAACCGGTACTCTCTATACGCAGAATTTCAGAATAGGTACTTATTACTCAGGTATAAAGATGTTAAACAAGCGCAGATTAGGCACAAGTAAGTAAGGGACAAGTATCAGTACAAGTATTGGGCAGAGATGTCTTAGCTGACAGAGTTCAATCAAAATCAAAGGTTCGGGATACATCACAATCAAATCAGCTTACCTTACAAAAGGCAACAGCAAAGGCAAAGGCATGCTGATAACACTTGTACAAAGATGAAATGAGGCACCCACCCAGCAGCCTGTGCATAGTCACATTTGCTTATTTATTAATCTATTTATTTATTTCTTTGTTTAGTTAGTTACAGGTTTTTATATAGCTATGCTATGCTTATATATGCTATCTATCACACTATGGACTAGGCAGCTTGTATGGTAAAAATGCTCAGTGCTCTGTATGACCCATTCACACACCAGTATTAGTAGCAGGACTGAGAGTGATTTTAGTATGGAAAGTAAAGTTTTCAAGCTTGGGTTAATCATGTAACAGAAAGGAAACCTGAATAGCAAAGTGGTTGTAAATAGCGTAAAAAAATATTAAGCAGTAGGTTGTACAAGTTGGTATGCTTGTCAAAATAGATGAGTAGAAGATAATCTTAATGGGTAAGGAAGGTTATTCGAGTGAGTGTTTGTAGCAGGGCCGTAACTGGGGGTGTGCAATAGGGTACAAGTCCTAAGTGAGCACCATTTATGGTTAAATTGGCTTGGAATTTAGGGTCAGGGGGCAGCATTGTTCCTTTTTGCCCCTGGCGCTAAAATTTCTAGTTCTGGCTCTGGTTTGTAGTCCGGGAAAAGCCCTGTAACTGGGAATCAGAGCATTTGTTTAGTGTAGAGGAGAGATGTAGGGCAAGTTGGGATATATGTAGAGATGAGTGAGTATATGTATGTGGGTGCAGTCTTATTGATGACTTTGTAGGTTAGCTAAAGGATACACACCCATTGAGCATTAAGCACAAAAATGACAGCAATATGCCAAAAAAAAGTAGAAGTGTCAGAAGATCATAGAGTTATAATAACAAATTTGCAACAGTGGCCATTGATAGAGGGGTTTTTTATGGCTGGAACTGGCATGTGGCTTACACAACCACCTGATTGAGACTTACCTTTATTGGCAGTAGTTTTTAGGCATCTGGAAATGATATTGCCAAAATACATTGGCTTTATAGTCCCTGACGGCAGCAAACAATAGCTTTTAGTATAAAAAAGTGTTTTAACAAAAGTCACTTGTCTGAATACCTCTGGGACTTCTAATATCCATATAACTTACAGAAGGTACTGCATTATCAAATATAAAACAGCACGGTGAAGAATGTTTATAGGTCCCTGGTATTACCAGGTACAAATAAAGTATTATGAATAGACCATGAAATCCTGTAAAGAAGAAGTTACTAAGTTTTCGTAAGTGACCTTTACTTTAACTGATAAAATTCTCTAAAATCAGCAGAGGATTATTAAGATTTTGGTATACAAAGATTATATATTCATGATTAAATCCATTCCAACAAAAAAATAACTTGGTTAATTTTTTGTCATACTTCTTCTAGTGATGCAACAAGAACAAGAAAACAAGGTATAAATGTCTATTTCACTTCAAGTCTCAACTTCCAACTGAGTGAATAATAAACTAAACCCAGTCTAAAATTTGACACATTTTGAATCCCCTTTTGATTTTAATCTGCCAGCCCAATTTACAGTAAGCAATAAAGAACAAAGGACCGAATCCAGATCTACGTACGACATCCTACTTACGCACGCAAAGTAAGTAAATGGGGTGTCTGGGGGGAAGGGCGCATGAACCCTCCAGATGTTACATGCACTTTACATGGGTCTGTCCTATCGTATGAATCTTAGTGGTGGTTCTTCCCCTCTGCCTGCCAAAAGAACACAACCTGGGCGGGGAGGAAGATTCAAATCTGTGTGGGCCTGGTTTAACACATGCACAGATCAGCTGTCATACAGAGCGCTGGTCCACACATCAGTGTTAATGCTGCCATATGGCAGTGTGTCTGCCCTCAAGTCCGAACGACAGAGGGACAGAGGGAAGTGACAGGGGGTGTTCATTCCCCTCTTCTGTGTGGAAGTTATTGTTCTAACAAATAATCTGACATTACTTAGGTGGAAAGCTCTGCATTGACAATATTGCTACTTTCTGTCCACAGTTGTTGTAAAGAAAAGGAGCTTTATATTTATTAGGGCTCTATTTATTTATTAACAGGTTTTTATAGGCGCCAGCAGATCAGATATCGCTTTACAGAGAATACTTCACATTAGTTCCTGCCCCAATGGAGCTACACTCCAAGCTTCCTAATACATACATTCACACAGACTAGGGTTAATTTAGTCAGCCGCCTATTAACCTGCCAGCATGTTTTTGGAGTGTGGGAGGAAACCGGAGCACTCAGAGAAAACCCACACAGACACAGGGAGAACATCCAAACTCTACACAGATAAGGCATCAGTGCTGTAACACAAGTGCTACTCACTGATAAGCCACTGTACTGCCAACCATACTGTAAAATATATATTAAAACTTAGGATAAGCTTAAACTTCATTCAGTATTAAGAAAAAAATTGTTTTGAAGATTACAAAGAAAGAATTAAGATACAATTATGGGGCCAATAATTGGCTGATAATTGTATAGTGTGGATGCAGGACAAATTTGTCAGAACCCCTGACAGCAGGGACCAGAAAGTCTGCCTTGTGATTTGTCAAGGCATTTTGACAAACTTCAATTACATAGTTTTACCTAATTTCCCTTTTAATTGGAAGAAAATGGGCTGCTTGTACATTTTCTCAGACAAAGAGCAGACGTGTACATGTATGTTAATATTAATGGATATTTATTTAAAATTTGGTTGTAATGTTTCAATGTATTATGAGATTTAACTTGACAGACAATTTTAATCTTAAATGTTACATTTGAAATATATATAATAATATATTAAGTTATAAGTATTAACAGCTTTACTTAAATTTTACATGTTTGTATTAGAATGTTTTGCTAATAAAATTGTTACCTGTCACCAATACCTTACTATATTATAATTTTCTTTCCTGTTCTATCCATTAAACTAGCATATTGGGTGTAAATTACTGGTAAACCATTTGAATGCTGAATTACTATGCTAATATGGAAAATGGCAAAGCTGCAAAAGTATTACATAACTGCTTTTAAAACATTTTGGTTATAAAATCACTAACATAATTAGAGTAATAAAGTTTATACAAAAAGCATTTGATCGATTGTATAAAACTTTATTCATATAAATTTGTAGAAAAAGAAGTTGTCAAGGTGTCATTGTCATGACCCGTGTTGATATATTGCTTCCTAACATATACAATTGTGTAATAATTTTATAATATCTTACTAACTTAGCTAATTTCAAAGGCTCACAGTTCAACTGTGTAATTAAAACAAAACATCCACACAATAATATACAGACTACACAAGATGACTATTGACATATACACATTACAAAACATATAGTCTAATGGAACAAAAACTATAAACAACTGCAGGATGAGGTAAATTTAAAAGGCAACATATTTAGAGTTGTTATAGGATATTTATGAGGTCAACTCTAAGTTGTTCTGTAACGTTAAAGATGTTGAGCATTTGTGTGCTATAAGCAAAAACATGTTTTTCCTGCATGCATAAAATCCCCTCTATTTATTTGGACATCCTCACATTGTAACATGGTATGCCCAGTTACAGATAAGATTCTTTTTCTGCTGTTGCTCCTATCAAAGAACCAGCCTTTTGTAAATAGAAGTATTTTATTTATTTAAAGCAAATTGTGATAAATATTTGCTTTGTGTTAATTTCAAGAAGTGTTAATGTTTAGTACAATATAACAGAGTTCATTGGGAATGCTTCCTAAGTGTTCACTATTCTGCAAGGTGGCCTCAAGAATATGCCTTGAACACACTAATAAAAATGAGGACAATTCATTGTTTTTCACTTGCTAAATTTATGAGTCCTTATTCACGTAAAAGATGTGAGAGAATAAAATATCAGCAGACACAGCAAACCACACAAAAAAGACAGTACAGCAGTTGGAAAGAAAAACCACATCAGGAAGCTTCAAACACCATGCATTGTGCTAGTATAATTCCTACTTGTTGCAGAAGAGGGTGTGCTGCAACTCAACAGCCAGTCAGCAGTATTTAAAACAGTCATATTCTCGCCTAAGAATTGGAATTTATATAAATTTCATTAACATTTTATCCATTTCTCACACAAGTGATTTCTGTCTGAAAATCTACACTATGAGCCTGATTCAATTGCCCACAAAGACGGGTATAAGTGCAAAGTGTGGCTACTTTTGCCTATTACAGTAAGTAAAATTCACAGATTTTAATACGCATCTATAAATCTGGGATTCTAATTCACGAAAAAGAACCATTACCATGCATAGCGGGAAATTGAATCGGGCCCTATGTGTGTTGTAATAATGGGGATGATGATAATTATTGCAATAATATTAAATTGCTAAACCACTACATTACAAATAAAAACAAAAAACAAAAAAATCACATAATACTTCACTACTTACACTACTTATGGGTTGGCTGTACTGAATATATTTGTGTATTTAGGTATAGTAGTATTTCAGTTGTACTGGACCTATTGAATGAACTACAGTGCACTAACTCTCACTAAAAGTCTAGCATAAATATCATTGCTATTCACACTGTGTAACAGACTGTAGGCGACTGTATGATATTTGCAGTGGCTTTCCCATTTCTTTATTTCCATTGGATGGACATCTGCCCAATGAATGACACCTACCTCCTGTACCATTTGTAGTGATGGAGCTGCTGCTAATATTTGACTTATCCAGTTTGGAGGCCGCAGACACATCTCCACTTCCGACACGATTATGCGGACTTGCTAAGTCCTGCATATCCATAGACCTGTTAATGGAACACATTGGTTAAGGATTACACTGTCCATGATGATCAGATAATGTACATTAGTTATAGACCAAATGCCACATTTGTAAATATTGCAAAAAACAAAACAAAAAAAAAACAAAAAAACACTTGCGAACTAAATAAAAAATGATAATAATAATGGCACACCAGAAATTATAATACATGATTCTTAATGTTGGACATACAAAAAGATTTAGGGGCTGATTCAGAGCTGCATTATACAGATGATAATATTGCAATATACTGTGCTGCTTTTAAACCTGTGATGAATGGCCACATTATATCATATGTAACACAATACAGGAAAAATATCATCCAATGACTGTGAACCATAAACACAGAGCTTACTAAAGCCTACTCAGATCTACTGTCACAGGTCTCAACAGCAACATGAGCCAGATATAGAGAAGTAAAAAGCCTTTAAGGCACACTTTGCACGGAACAGGTGTAATTAAACATAGACATTCAAAAGAACAAAAACCTTTAATGGGGCAATTATTCAGGCAAGCTTCTGGTTAAATTAATTAGGAACACTATAATGCTTTTACTTTTACTTTACTTTCCTTTTACTTTTTTTTTAATCTTCCAACCAGCAAAGAATCTTGGATTGTAGCCAAATCTCTTGACAAATTCCTTTTACAAACGATCTACTGATTAATTGACAACCTGTAAGAGGCAATACCAGTGATTTTAGATAAACTAAAGATACATAAAATCGTTCCAGGTTTCACCATCAACACCAGAAAAATGGAAGATCTTACCCACGGCCCGAAAGGGGTGGGTGGACACACCTTCCTTTAAATGGGCAACACATTCTTTCAAATATCACTCTTTCTTAATATCCCAAACCAGGATTTTCAACTATACCATTACAACTTCCCTCCACTAGTTAATAAAATAATATTAGAGTTATATTCTCAAAGAAAACTCACAATATAATTCTAAGGCAGATGACACATATCCTGTGCAAATGATACCATTCTTATTCAAAAAGCAAGACATAAATATCTTTAACAAAGCCTTTCATTTATATGGTTCCAACCCCAAAAGCATCATTATATAAGCTGCAACAATAATGGTGCAGGGGGCATCAATCTCCCCAACATGTCCGACTCCCGAAATTTGGGCGGTTCTCCCGGTATCGCGGGAGAGCGTGCAAATCTACCGCAAGTGACTTGAGGCCCGTGGTTTCAAGTTCTGCCCCCCTGCCTAGCAACACTGGTATACTAGTGCTGCTAGGGACAGGAGGGGACTTGATGAAGCAATTTACGCCATCAAGCCCCGTCCCAATCCCTATTTCAACTAAAGCGGGTAAGTATTTGTCAGGGACGGGCTTAATGACGCAATTTTGCGTCATTAAGCCCTGCCCCCTGCATGCATCATTAGCTTCCCTCCGGGATCTCCTGGATGGAAGCTGGCAAAAGTCGGCAACCCTAATATATATTTCATATGCAGATTGACCCTTTTGTTATATGGCACCATGATTTCAACCTACAGAACTTGTAAAATGAGATGTAAGTGTTAATTAAATGGATTTCTCATGCTGACAAAAATGCCTCTCCCAGCCCTGCCTGCCAATTGCCAACAATTATACTGATACATATTAAAGAAAGCATACTTAGCTGCATGCCAACATTTGGTTACTTGAACATTCTAGCCTGTATTCAGACCTCTGTCCTCTGTGCCCGTCCGTCCGTAACTAACCGATTGAAGTTACTGGGCATGCGTAGTAATTTTTGGACACTATTTCCGTAGTGTTTCACTACGTAGATTGCGTATATGTAGTCTTAAAGAACGCGTGCACGCAATCTACGTAGCAAAACACTATGTAAATAGCGTACAAAAATTACTACGCATGCCAGTAACTTCAATCAGTTAGTTACGGACGGACGGGTACAGAGGACAGAGGTCTGAATACAGGCCTCTATGCTTACTTTTTGATCAGAAATACAAGTCCATGTTTTGATTTCAGTTAACGTTATTGAAATCTATGCTTTCCAATTGTGTAGTCCTATGCTGCTAAGTGTCTCTCCATTGTGACTACATTTTTGAGTTCTCATTAGATTCTGCATAGGCATTTTATTTATTTTGTTTAGAAACTTCCTAGGGCAATAAACTAATGCAGGTATCATAAAACAGAATATTACCCCATGAAAGCATTTATTAGAGAAAACACTTGTAAATGCACATGTCTTGTGTAATAGTATTATAATAGTACTAGTGTTATAGGGCTGGATCCAGACTTAAGTAAGTGCTTTAAATTGGTTACTCCTGGGCTAAACCATGTTGATTGACCCCAAATGGATAATGATGTATGTTTCAAAGAATTTTCAGGGGATATACATCATCATTATGCATTTCTGTACATTTTATAGCACATTTACTTTTGACTTTAATGGACAAACAATATTTTTGTGATTTCACATCTTATTCAATTAATAGCTAAGAGTGAAAGCACACAATTTTGGAGTTTTGTGCAAAGACACATTTTTTGGGTCAAACCCTTTCTGGATTACAGTAAAGTAGACTATGCTCACATATTCATAACAGTTGTTTTCTTATTAAATAGCAACATGACCTGTGACCTTTCTTTGGCATTTGGCATAATCACTCTAACATTTGAACTATATACACGGTGAATACCTGTGCTTATCTTTAAGAAGTATGGGACTAGCATAAATACTGTCAGTAAGTACAGTGCTTAATTATGTAGCATTGGTAGTATTGTTTTCTTAAGATACATTAATATTACATGATATTATAGCATGCTCATCAGAACACAGATACTGCATTTCCTAAATAATGAAGCAAGCTTCAGTCACAGTTAGAAGAGAAATAAAGCTTTGTTGTATTATTATTATTATTAAGGTACTTTGTAACGGTTACATGAAAATGCTAAATTTCACAGACACCCCATTAAATGCCCAATTTTATCACTTCACAGCTCTGGATTTGAATAGTGGACCACATGTGTTTGCTTTCAAAGCAATCTTTTAGACTACTCTGAAAAGGAAGGCTATGCATATAGGACTTTGTGAAGCAATGAAAGATTTTATTCTATATTTCTCAAATGGAATGTTTTCCCTAAAATGAGTGAGGAGCAAAACATAAAGCACCTAGGAGAACAAGGCAGTACAGACAGCCCATCTGCAATTTAACCACATGAAAGACCCATGGGCAAATTCAAAACCATTAACAGAAGTGCCAGAAAAATCTGCCAAAGAGCCAGATGCTGCAAAGCATTGAGTGATATCTTCCACAGGTTGTCATCTGAATCCTCTAATTACTAGTCAAAGGGAGAAAGTAAGAAGAATCAGATGATTCATGGCTATGGAAATGGGACAGATACATCACCAAATGTGAAGCCAGGTTTCATAAATTGGTGGTTGTAGCACTTACAATATGTCAGGACAGAACAGATGCGGAAATGTTTAAAACTTCTAAACATGGAGCGATTGATTCAGAGTGTTGTGTAATTCGGCAGAATTCGTGGCTTAAAGCAAAGATACAGAAAATGAAGAACACTCCAGCAGCCCTTTCCATATAAATATACATTCCTATCTTTGTTCTTGGCATCCTTCCACTGCTATGTCTTCTTGTGTCATCATCATTGTCAGGGGTTGTGCAGGTACCATAGTTGTTATTACAAGCCACAACTGTGAATCTATCACATCTGGTTTTATCCAACATGTGTCATTCGTATATGCCTTTTTTATAGTCATTTCAACCACAAGAAGAAAACCCAAAAACCTCTGCATAAGACTATAATTGAACATGCTCCTTGCTGTGTGAGTCACACTTTCAAAGAACAAATATTATACAATCTAGAGGGGGGTAAGTTGGTAAAGATTGTAGATGTTCTATTTTACATGTTTACATGTAAACAATTGCATGTAGATGGAAAATAAACAAAAGTATAACATAAAATAAAACTTAGACTTATAAAACATTGGACTGCATCCAGATCCCCTCAAACTTTCCTACAACTATGGTAGCTTGCACTGCCATAAGGCAGCTTTAAGTCACCCATGCAGATCAGCGTAAAAATAACCCTAATGTATAATTTATTCTTCCCCCTCCTGTCCCCCTCCCCCTCTTTGCGTAGACCAGAGGGGAAGAACTGCCCAATCGGTTGGATCTCCCATTGTCCGGAACTGAGTTACCTACTATAGGAGATCTGTACGTACATCGCGCATAACATCTGGAGCGTGCATGCTCCCTTCCCTCCAGACACCCAACTTACGCACTTTGCGGGCATGAGTCCGGTGGCGGAAGGAAGTCTGGATCCATATTCAGTAACTGGAATGAATAGTTCTCCTATTTGCCAAAAACAAATTCCATAGTTCTTAATTAGTGCCTGCATGATGATATATACTTACTTATCTTACTTTTCATTCTTCTTCAGACAATAGAGTAACAAGTTCTGAACCCCAATGTTACATAGGGACCTACTCCTAGCGGTTGCTGCTAGACTATTTACCTCCTGTCATCAGTGGACTCTTGCATTATAGAACCTGCTCAGCAAGTATATAACAGCTCCTCACTGAGCACAGTGCTAGTCATTCTAGTTTCCTAGCTTCATTGAGCTGTACACCAGCTGACTTGCATTGTCTTGCCTGTTGATTGGTCCCCACCAGAATTCCCTTAGCGTCTGTCTCACTTATTGTGACCTGCTGTTGTATTGGTAAAATATTTCCAATAACGATAGCAATGTCAGCCAGTTCACATCTTAGTTGTCCAGCAAATGAAACAAAGGTATTGATATGTATTAAAATCATTGGAAAAAAGTCACTAACTTTGCTGGACAACTGAGATGTGAAATGACTAACAATGCTATCATTATTGGAAATATTTCACCACACCATGAACAAACAATAGTGTGTGTTCTGGTTTACATCTATAGTATGGCCGAATTAGGAGGCTGGATGCTGGCGGCTTCTAGCTACAGGAGATTCCATAGTGAAAGGCATTGCAACTATACCTCATGTTCCTTTAGGTAAGAGTGAGAGACATTATCTTGGGGATTGTGTCTATAACATGGAGCATGGTACTGCCTAGGATCTTCCCACAAATAATGAGTATCACTGCACCTTGATCTGGAACTCCTATAAGTCAATACCATCTGACTTTCTTTTAGTGCCACAGAATTACATAATAACAATATGCACAGGGTTGGTCTTAATAACAACTGCTATAGTTAAATAGCAATTATATCTTCCATTTTTGTAGGACAAAAGGTGTTTTTATCATTACAGCTGAGCTAACTGTCAGCTGTCCTGTTTTCTGATTGATATTCCTGATTATATTTGCACTATTGCATGCTACTACTAACATGTGGTATTTATCTGTTAACCATTTTATTGGTGCTAGTAACATAGAAACATAGAAAGTGATGGCAGATAAGAGCCACATGGCCCATCTAGTCTGCCCATTTATTTATTCAAAACTATACTGACCCTAGACCCTATTTACCCTCAATTTGGTTTACAATTTAGGATACCCTTATATTTATCCCAAGCATAGTGGTCTGCTATCTGCACTGGTCACTTTAATGGCAGCTCAATATCAGCACTTATCACTTTAACAGTGGTCTGCTATCTGCATTGGTCACTTTACGGCAGCTCAATTTTAGCACTTGTCACTTTAACAGTGGTCTGTTATCTGCACTGGTCACTTTAATGGCAGCTCA